>JAECUM010037452.1:0-21901 GCA_016617855.1 Megalonaias nervosa
ATGTCTTTTCGTCCCTACATGTCACTGACGATAGTATACATACATATATACATTCATACATACATACATACATACATACATACATATGTACATACATGCATACATACATACATCTTCTGGCTGTCTTTCGGCTGATATATGTTTGGCCAGGTATGTCTTTCCGTCCCTCCATGTCACTGACGATAGTATAGATACATACATACATACATACATACATACATACATACATACATACATACATACATACATAGATCTTCTGGCTGTCTTTGGGCTGATATATGATTGGCCAGGTGTGTCTTTCCGTCCTTCCATGTCACTGAGGATAGTATACATACATACCTACATACATACATACATACATACATGCATACATCTTCTGGCTGTCTTTGGGCTGATATATGTTTGGCCAGGTATGTCTTTCCGTCCCTCCATGTCACTGACGATAGTATACATACATACATACATACATACATACATACATACATACATACACACATACATCTTCTGGCTGTCTTTGGGCTGATTTATGTTTGGCCAGGTTTGTCTTTCCGTCCCTCCATGTCACTGACGATAGTATACATACATACATACATACGTACATACATACATACGTACATACATACATCTTCTGGCTGTCTTTGGGCTGATATATGTTTGGCCAGGTATATCTTTCCGTCCCTCCATGTCACTGACGATAGTATACATACATACATACATACATACATACATACATACATACAAACATACATACAGCAGCAGGCAGGGTGAACCCTACAACTTTTTGCCTGAACCGTAAGTAAAAATAAAATAACAAAAATAAGGTCAATAACGATAAACCGAGCCTTCTAACTATATTATTACCGTACGGTTTAAAAAACGAATAATAAATCGTTTGGGTTAGCTCACCTTTGTTATTTTCTTTTTGACTTTTGTTATAGTGCGTTTAGTTTACTTACCGGGTTACTCAATTTTTGTCATTCACCCTGCCTGCTGCTATGAATTTATCCAGATCAACTATTGCATGTATATACATGAAGTGAGTCATACATACATGTACTGAGATAGGTATGCGTACCGATTTTTCAACGACATGTGTGGTAGTTCAAACAATAGCTGTGTTTATCGTCAGCGAAGATAGGTATTTGTGTGCAGTTTATTTCCGTGCTTTAATTTTAAATATAATACATTTTAATCGGTTCGTACATATAATGGCAAAATATCTTAATAAAATTATAAATATTTATTTATTTGTAAAATCAGATATCAAATGCTATTGCACAATAATCACATATAATAATTTCTAAAACGTATATCCGTAGTCGAGTTCGTTAGCTCAATGTTAAAGTTGCTGGAAACTTTAATACTGATGTTTGCGGTTCGACCCCAGATCTCGCCGAGATGGGTTCGGGTCCCCGGGTCGCCCATATCTTTTAATAAGTGGGGGGGGAGGCATCCCCTGAGATTTCGATAAACCACCACGTATCTCGTGGTCGGATTCCATTTTGGAATTCTACCCCGGGGTTTCGGTGGGGGTTTTATCGAAATCTCAATGTCTATGCAAATTTACCCCCCCTAAAATAATCAGTAGCATGCCTTGAGCTCTCTGCCCCATGGAAGAATCCCCAAATAAACATCCAGAAAGGGTGTTAGCCAAAAGATGGGCGTGCCGCATAATACGTCATAAGAGAGAACGACAATGTAAGGACCCCATGAAAGTCACACAGGCTATCGAGGGGCTCCATTGAAGGGTAACCGCTAGGATCTACTGATTATTTTTGATAAATTAAAATACAGACAAACATGCATACATACAGACATACATAGAAAGAGGAAATAATTCTCTAGCAGAGGAGGAGCAGAGTTAATCACAGATTAACCAAAGATTTTATCCAGACCTATACGATATCTGGATCTTGGGTCATGAAGATTTATTGTTATAAATCCGAACGGAGCAAATTGTGCTTTTGAAAAGAAGCTTTTAAACTTAATCATGTCCATGTCCCCTGAACACCAAGTATAATAAATATTCTGTAGAGTATAATTATCTACTCCATTAAACACAACCAAAATATTGCAGTTATCTCTGATCACTTTAGGTATCTGTGTATATCGTTGTGTAACATAAATCACGTCAGTATTTTTGTGACGACCTCGAGAAAATATTCTAGCTGGATTTGTTTGTCTGTCCAACATAACGTCATCATACACCACTAAATTATTAATAAATCCATCTAGGTCATCTACAGATGGGGCCTCATCAATATCGGTAATAAAGTCAACAACATCATCACCATCTTCATTCAGCAATTTTGCATTTTCATTAAAATCTTTAAGTACTTCGTAACAGTGTTGATCATCTACAGATGGTGCTACTAAATACAATTTACTCCATTTTAACCATCGCATTATTAAATTTAATAATAGTTGTGTTTTACCTGATCCAGATGGGCCTATTATAATCATTCTTATCGAATTTGGTAATGCTGGATGATGCTTCACTGGCTCCTGTTTTCGTGTCGCCGAAAAATCAATTATATCCATATTATTAATAACATGAGTCTATATTGTGTTCGATGTAGATTATCTACACCCACCACTGGACTGACGACAATAATAACAAAAAATAAACGACGTGCATTAACAGGTAAATGTGTAAAATACGGCACGAAAAAATATAAATTTATCTCCATGTCTGATTCAGGGACAAAGACAGGTGGAGATATAACCGCATCATTAGGAAAATTACCTGGATTACCATGGGCTAAATATGCCGGTGAGAAACACTTACCAGGATATAATTATTGTGGTCCTGGAACCCGACTTGACATCCGACTTGATGATCAAGATCAACCAAGACCAGGAGAGTATCCAGTAAATAAGATTGATCAAGCGTGTCATGTTCATGATGTTGCGTATAAAAGTAAAGATTTACAACAGAGGCATCTCGCAGATGTAAAATTGATTCATGCATTAAATTCTATACCTAATAAATCTGTCAGAGATAAATTAGCTACTTTTCTAGTACAATCTGCCATGAAAGGTAAAATAATGCTAGGGGCTGGTAATTAATTATATAAATATTATAATGGAATCCATTTATTATAGCCCAAGAGGATATTGGAGAGGTAAAGCAGCTATTACTAAATTATCTGAAGCAGCAAAAGTTTCACGTTCTGTTGCTGCAGCGTGGTTAGCACGACAGGCAATATGGCAAATTTATCTACCACCACCTAAAAATATTCAATATGCACATTTTGATGTCAGCGCCCCTAATGAGGTTCATCAAGCAGATATTTTATTTTTACCACACGATACCATTAAAATTGGTAAACGTCAGTCACGCACATACAAATACGCATTAACTGTCGTTGACGTTGCAAGTAGATATAAAGAAGCTGAACCATTATCAACAAAGACAGCGTCTGAAGTTTCATCTGCGTTTGAACGAATTTATCAGCGAGGACCTTTGCGATGGCCACAATTATTACAGGTTGATCCTGGCAAAGAATTTCTTGGAATAGTATTATCTTTGATGAAGAAACATAACGTTAAAATTAGACGAGGACATACTGAAATTCATCGTGATCAGGCAATTGTTGAACGATTTAATCGAACACTTGCCGAGCGGTTATTTGGATACCAATATGCAAAAGAAATATCTACTAACTTTAAATCTGGTGAGCGATCTCGTGAATGGGTTGCAAGGTTACCAAGAGTGATAGCTGCATTAAATAATGAAATTACTCGTTCAACTTCCATGAAACCTTCTATTGCGATCACAAAAAAATATATACCCCGTATTAATGACAGACAACAATCTCAACCAGTATTAGGTAATGTAATTGTAAGATATTTATACGAACCTGGTGAACTTGAAGGTGGTAAAAAAAGAACAACCGATCCTATCTGGAGCGTGACTACACATACAATTTCTGGTGTGGTTAGATCCACTGGTAGACCTCCAATCTACAGATTAGATTCTACAGCCCCTCAACGTGGATTTGTGCGTGAACAATTACAGGTAATTCCTAAAGACACACAATTACCACCACATACAATTACATAATCAGAACCTCTACGTCGATTACATTCAAGACAGGTCAGCATCACATTATCACGTGTATGACCAAGATCACTATTAATTCTGTCTACGGTAAATTGTCTTGGATTATTATTCGAATATTGCCATAACATATTACAGTTACAACTTGCACAATTATTATTCTGTTGTGCTTTTAGTTTTATAATAAATTCAACATCAATATCAAAATCACGTTTATTTTTTTTTGTCACACTGCTTATAACCAGATAGTTTTTTTCTTATTACGTCATTATTAACATTCTGATCATTATTTTCTATAAAATTCATAATAACCCTATGTAGTTGAGATATTCTCCTGACTCTAGAAACTGCGAGATAGACTAAATTCGACCATTCAATCCGATCATCTATAATCCAGATATTTGTATCGGAAATAGTTAACCCCTGTGATGAGTGAATAGTTATAGCATATCCTAACTTCCACGGTGATTTATTCATATTCAGCGCATTCTCAATGACATTAATATCGACTAAAATAATATCATTCAAGACAAGATTCTGTATTCCACCACCAGGAATTTCAACATCAATATTCTGTCGTCGAGTATCTGCTGGGCGATAACACAAAGGTACAGGTAGATCTGAAAACTTTTCTTTATGTAATATAAATAATTTATTTTGTAGTTCATCACGAACTATTTTTCTACTTGCAACTATTAAATCAACGGGATTCCATAAATTTAGAAAATCATTCATAGAAGTCTCTGGAATTACTCCGCGCATTATTTCACATTGTACTCTGTCTGGTTGTAGTCTAATTAACCTTTTAAATTCCTTCAGCGGTTCATCAATAGCTCTATGGTCATCATTTATTTCTTGATAATAATCTACGTTATTATTCAGCCATTCATGTGGAGACTGTCCAATAAAGGGTGGTGGTTGACCATGATCACCGCACATTATTATAGCAGTATTCTTCGTCAATAGCCATTCAAGAAATGTTTTTAATATTTCTAACGACACCATGCATATCTCGTCCCATATAATATATTTAGGTATATATTTCTCACCCATTCGCTCAGGAGTCCATGTGTCTCCGCACCATCTAAAGAAACTATGATAAGTACATGATTTTACTCCTCGCTCTTTTATTTCTCTGGCTAATTTATGTGTCGGTGTCAAAACAATTATATCTGAATTATTATTCATGAATAATTTAATCACACGAGTTGTTTTACCTGAACCACCGCATCCATTAAGATAAACAGTTTTATGTCTAGATATAGGATCATATACAGATGGTGCTGATGATTTTGATAGTTTATTATTTTTGTGATATATTTCCTTAATTTCAACGTCGGCAGATTCAGAATAACTAAGTATATTTTCTTGTTTTATTCTCCATGACCCCCATTCACCATTACCAAGTAGCGGTTTTAATAAATCCGTATATTTTTTATTTATATAAAACGAATCCGTTGCGACTCTGACAACATCACGAGAAAACTTATTTATCATAGACAGTAGATTTATAGAAACATATGCCAACATAGATGATCTTAAATGAGTAAACTGCGGTGAGTCACCATCAAGATAACTCACAATTGTACCTAGTTTGGTTCCGTCTGACAAATAAGCATTACTCCGATTTATAAATATGTTTTTTTCTGTTGTATCAGCAATTATAAAATCGAGTTCAACATCGTCCATAATTAATCTTGTACAATGTCTTTTATGATCATAGGCTCCTCCTTGAGTAAATTTACCAATTATCTTTCTACCAAGATCTTTTGCAAATTTTTCATCATGCTCGTCTCTGCATTTATGTATATTATTAGTAATTTTAATAATATCATCTTCATTAAGATCAGGAAATTCTTTCCTGGCATCATCAGTATTAAATCTATTTGGTTCTGGTAACCAAATTTGTTTCTGTGGACTATATGATATAATGGCCTCGCTCACCTGTAAAGATATTAAAATTCCAACATCAAGCATATATCGCAATGGTACTATTGGAACCCAACATTTTTCTGAAAAATGTCTTCCAAACCAAGTATAAGTAATCGGATGGAGATTTTCTGCAAATTCGAATGATTCTACATGAGCAAATCCGGTTAAATCAAAATCTGGTAAATGTCCGTTTATTGCAATCCTGGTCATCTCGTGTGATGGATGTCCGAATCTCTTAAAGTATTCAGAACATTCTCCGTATCCAAGAAAACTTCCAGGATAACATGCTACCATATCGACGGATATAACGTCACTATAGTTGTATTTAGTATTCCATAATCCTCCGTGTCCATATTCTACGCAGCTTTTATGAATATCCTCAAGAAATTCCGATCGTGTTGGTTTCCATAAATTTTTCTCCTGAGCAAAATGGGCCGCTACGGATGGAACTGTAAAACAATTATTTAATAATTGTCTAACTTTGACATCGTCTGAAGTATATTTCAGCGCAAGATTTTCCATTTCTACATTAAGAGATTCTATACGGTAAATGTCACCATTAGGCCGTACAAACTGATCGTAATGATCATATTCCGAACTTTGAAATAACCAAACAGACACAGGGTCACTTTTACTGATATTTCTGATAAAATCAAATATATGACCATCATAAAATTTAACTTTTCTATCTCGTGGAAATACTGTTACTGCTGAGGTCCATGCGTGCGAATTATGGTCAATAATATCTATTGGAGCTCCATTTTTTGTGTATTTTGATTTATATAAATCTCTCCCGTCAACGTTTTTACTGTTATTGGAAATCTTAATTTCTTTTCTAGTTCAGCGACATCTTTGATAGATGCTCCGGTATCTTTAACTGATTCTGCCCAAGTATTTATTTTTTTACGTCGTAAATCTGTTAAACCATTACCACGTATCGCGTTTATGAAATGTTCTGTAACTCGTTCAGCTACAGTTTATTCTTGACTCTGACAGTTTCATAGGCTTTAGATCCCCGACGTCAGGTTTATTATTAAGCGGATATATTCCATATACGACTGCAGTAACTGGGTAGCTCCGTTCATAATATACCTTATCAATACCAGTCAGTATTCCGGGTTTAGATTTATTATTTAAGAGAACAATATTATTTCCTGATTGTATGTGTACTGGATCGCACTTGTCACGAATAATCCAAATATCTTCTTTTGTATTTACAATAAATTTTATTAAAATAAAATATTTTTGATCATCAAGGTAATTAATAATTATTTTTCCTCGTTTGTCATTCATCATATTAGTAACATTTCCGACTCTGAATGTTGACCATGCATGAACTGCGCCATCATCACGAAATTCATTTTTTGCTTCACGAATACGATCGGTTACACCCTCATCCGTTAATGCCAGATCTTGCATCAAAGTACTATATTTATATTCTGATAGTCTGTCAAGATCAAATCTAGCATGGGAAGGTTCAAGTGCCGATAATTCCTCCATATAATTAAGACAAGTATTTAAATTAAAATTTTAGTATATATATAATGCTTGAAACAAAGAACAAATGTGCTTGGCTCAGAATTGGATATACTTCTCTTTGTAATAAACCGTGCGTGAATGAATACTGCGGAAATCATGCACAGAGTATCAAAAATGGAAGTACAGGACCAATACCGTGTATTCAATGCGGTGTTGTTGTCAGAGGAAAAACTCAATTGTGTCTAAAATGTGGTGGAAAAAAATACAGGGAATTAAAACGATATTATGACAAAAAAAATAATACATCGCCAGGTAAATCTCCTATACAAACCGTAGAAGATTATCTGGTCAGATTTCAAAACAATGATTTAGACAAATAATATTATTATATAAAATGACTCAGACAAATCAGACTTATGATGAAATGATCGACAACGATATTATAAGAGAATTAAGAAAAAAAGCATTTCGTAATATACACGAATTTGTGAAACATCCAGTATATACAAATTATGAAGCGTCTCGAGATGGTGTGATCAGAAACTGTAGATTGAAAAAACCAGTCGGTAATCTTGATAAATTTGGTTATTTTGTATTTCGTGCTGGAAATAAAAATTATTTATCAAGTAGATTCGTATCTGAATGTTTTCATGGAGTAGTTGAAAATGGACTTGTAGTTGATCACATTGATGGAAATCCCAAAAATAATCGGTTATCTAACCTGCAAGCTATTACACCTAGTCAGAATGTTGCACGCGGAAATACTGGAAAATGTAAAAAGTTTGCAAAAAGATCTATTAAATCCATAAATGTAGAAACAGACCAAGAAATAACTTTTCCCTCAATTAATTCTGCTGCCAGATATTTTAGTATACATCCTGCTTCAGTAAAACGTGTTACAGATAATATTACTAGATCAGCATATTCAATAACATACGATCAGCAGATAATATTTGAATATATCTAACTCTGTACTCTTAACAAATAAATTGTATATAGTTCGACTCTATATTTTACCTTCACCGTCGCTGCTCTCAGTGTCACTTTCACTTTTGACAGAATCAAATAACATAATTTTTCTTAATTGCATTATACGATTATCCACGATCTTCTTTTTCTCGTATTCACGAGACAGTTCGGATCTGACATTTTCGATCGAACGTGCAAGAGGCGCAAATAGCTTTACCTGTTTTCATTTACCATCGCCAAGGATTCTAACATAGACTGATAAATTGATTTTACAAATTTATAATTAGATGGTAATGTATATTTATTGTCAGTTTTTCTTTGTTTTAATATTTCATAATCGCATAATATTTTTTCAGGATCGAGATTATCAGATAGATTTATTCTGTTATGTTTTAATTTTTTAATAGCAGAAATAATATCATTTATATTTTCTTGGTTCATTATATAATAATTATTTATTTAAAATAAAAAATATCAGTCTCTGAATAATTATTTAAAAAAATGTAGTCCCATAAACCCATCAGATAAAGAAATCTGTAACTATTTCAGAATCAGATTATTTTTTCCCTTATTATATTAGGAAATATTTAATCAGACGTTCTAAGAGCGTATATACAAATTAATATTAAGAGATTCTTGTCTTAGATCCAAAATATTTCCTGCCTGGTCAATGAGTTTGAAATTTATTCTTGTCAGAAATGGATTATGAACTCTCAGGTACACGGGGTTAATTGGTTCAGACACAATTAGCCAACCTGGCGGGTCTTTAGGGCTAAATGAATATAGTATATACCCCTGTTCCGCAGTGCCACTGCGGTGATTAGATTTTGAAAGATCTACTTGATAACTGTCATCAATTACGTCACATACCAGATTGACCGCAATTGTTGTTGTTATATTAACAATACCAGGTGAGATATGGCGACCTCCACCGTGTGGATCATTATTATATTTAAGAATGGTTGGTGTAGGTATTAATTTTTTCCATGAATCACATATTCTTTTAAATTGTTCATCAATAAGATCATTAACTGATTTCTTTAGCTCTTCAGAGTTAAATCCAGGAATTATAAATGTTGATAGTTGATCTCGCGTAATTCCGAAATGTTTTAGAAATATTATTGTGAACAGAAGATTTAGTTTAACAGCTCGAGGTGGACCGTCTTCATTAACTATATATAACTCTTTATATCGTTTATCTGCTGCTATGTTCATTAATTTTTTTTCTCTGTTAACAATAATATCATTCATGAAATCTAGGTCTGAAGCAACTTGATTCAAATGTTGTATTACTTCAATTATTTGATTTTTTAAGTCATCGTTGTAGGAATTGCTAATGCTGGAAAATAAATTTCTTAGATAATTAAGTATACGTCCATGTTCAGACTTAATTGTACTAGCATATGAATTTATTTCATCAACATCAAGTACTATTATTTTACCCTTTTTTACCATCAACTATTTTTGTAAAATGGGTTTCTGTTTTATCTATATAATGTATAACTCCATCACCAAAATATCGTCGCCATGGGTAAGCATTTTTTTCTGTTCGATATTCTGGAGGTTTTATAAATTTTTTAACATCTACGGCAAAATCAGATCTCTGTGGTTCTGGTGGTCTTTGATAAACCGGTGGATCTTCAGGCCAACCTAATACTGATCTAATCGAACTTTGATAAATATCTACGGAGTAATCAGGGGAATTTATTTCAATAACCACAGATAGTGTTGGTTCGTAGACAGTAATTGCTATTTTTGATTCTTTTCCTGTAATAGATTTAATTCTGCGCTGAAACTCATCATTAATCTGTTCTATTTGATAACTGCCCGTTGGAATAGAAACTATTTGCCAATCAGGAGTTCCATCAGTCTTATTCTTATTAGCGAATATTAATGAATTATTTGGCTGTAGTCCACCAATTGGTTTTGATCTAATGTTGGGCCAGCTATAATAAACTCGCAATTGTGCTAATGCTATTTCTTTTGCAGGAATTGCGGTTGGAAAATTGACACTAAACTCAGGATTAGTCGAACTTAATGATATCATAGTAGTTTTTGACGGAGTTGTATTGGTGACGATCTGCTGAAGTAACTCCCTGTCTGTCATTATTATTATTGTTGTTATTTAATTCATTAAAATCATTTGCGATCACTTTAAAAGCATCATCATAAGTTTTCATCATCATCGCGAATTCAGTATCAGATATTTCACCATCACTGACACACGAAGAAATATATAAAGATAATTTAGAACATGCCTCTGCCACTGTGTGTAATTTAATCATATAATCGTGCAATTTAGCATTTGTACAAGTATGTATCTTTTTGGTTATAATACCGAGAACTCCAGCAATAATCGTTGATGCTGAAACGATAATGGTTATAATAGTAGGTGCTGTCATCGTCAATGTTGATAATAATAATCCTGTTCCAGTAATAACAGCAGAAACTGAGTAAACAACTACATCAACAACAACTATACGTCTTTTGTATTTTTTTATTTTTGTGTTATAATAGTCGATAAAATTATTTAGTTTAGTGAGACGCTCACATACTTGATTGCATCTGTAACGTTGAACGTCAATGCGAGACTGAGGTTGATCCATTATTATTATATTAAGTGATTAATTGCGGTGTTTCAGTCACAAATTCCATATGCCACCAATAAGGCTCTGAGGTTATTGTTTGATCATATATTCTCAGTATAAATATTTCTTGAACATCTTTTCTTAAAAATATAGATACAACGCCAGAGAGAGAATCAGTTGAATTAAGCAATATATATCTGTTAATTATAGCAAATCTTTCATCACTAAATACGGACAGCCTGTAAATACCAGTAACTTCTGCGGTATATTTGATAGTATTATTTTGTAGTGTCCATGTTGATTGTCCTGATGCTACTGTGTATACGATATTTTTAATTTGTCCGTGTGGAATTTTAATCAGATTAGTTTTTTGAACAATATTAGGTATTCCACTGGCAATATCATTGAGTTTCGTGTTAATGTCGGCTAGTTTTATGTCAACGGTTGGTGAATCACAAAAAAAATCTTTAATGGGTTTGTTTACATTTCTACGAAAATTTAAGAACAGTTCTATATGTTTAGTAAGAGTTTCTGCAAGATTATCATAATTAGTTTTTAATGTGGTTATTTCATTTCCGATCGGAATTTCCTTATCATCAACGTATTTCTTCGTCGCAGCATCAAAATTATATTCTGGTGTTCTAAGATTATTAATGCCATTATTATTCATGTCGAGAAATGCACGCATTATACCGCCGTTGGTCAATACGTACTTAGATTCTTGATCGTCGACATATTTCTTTGTTGCGTCTGCATCTGCGGTTGGATTTCCAAGATCTGTAATTTTATTCTGATTCATATTAATATCTCCGGTAAATACATCGCCGGATTTCTTAATATAATTACTGAGTGATGTACCAGAATCTTGTATTTTACCTTGATCGGCAAAAATAACTATATTATCAGTGACGGCAGTTGGAATTCTTATAAGAACATCTGATAGTTGTATATTACTCGTTTTTAATCGTCCTTGATTATCCTGAAAAACAACTACTTCATTTTGATCCACACTTGCGAGATTTAATAAATCATCAATTTCATTTCTGAGTTGATCAAGAGTTGCATACTTAGATAAATCAGCCTGCTGATGACCTTTACCACGAGAAGATCTTCCATAAATATCTACCATTATATTTACTAATGTCTATTTAAATATGACGTCGTAGTATATTCATGTACAACTTTGTGGGGTGGTTTTGTTGATTTTGATATAGCATCAAGTACGTTAAGTACTTCTCGACCACATATTGGTGGATCAGTTAATGTTTGTGTTGGTAACGTTGAATGCCATATTGGAATACTTTGATAGCCGCTAATATACTTTAAGAATTCTTTTGGTGGAGCTAATCCATATGAATCAAAATAAATAATTCCACGTGGATCAATTGCATAAGCGACCCAATGCGTGCCTGGACCAAAATTTTCATCGAGATTAATAATACCTGTTTCAATGTTATTTGGTTGTTTCGGTAATTGATCGCGCATAAAAACTCCTCTAAAATTTTTTATTTTTAATTTTTAGCAGCATCTAGTAAATCAAAATTGGACATAGGAGATATTAGTAAACTGTCCCTGGTAATCTTAGGCCTTTTCCGTACCAGTGTGGGGTCCCTGGTAATCTGAGACCTCTTCCCTTTTTTTTGGTGTTCGTTTTATTCCCTGTCCGGTTGCTTTCTTTAATGCCATTCCAGCAGCAGTTCCAACAGCGCCTAATGCAGCTGCTTTTGCAACAGCTGGAGCTGCAGCAGCTATTAATGCTGGTATTGCTGCAAGAAGTGGAAATATACCACCCGTCTTAATTATATCTTTAATGGCACCCGCAGAAAGATTAAGTTTTATACCTTTATTTGATTTTTTGCTTCATTGAAATGCCCGAGCTGACGTTCTGTAAGAGATAATTTATTTGAGCCACTCATCTGATCTTTCTTTAGCAATATTTTTAATCCACAGTTATTTTTTGATGCTGATTGTATCTTTTTAATCTGACCAGGAGTCAGACTAACACTAACATTATTATACGACATTATAATATTCATAAATAATCTAATTACATGTTTTCTACTGGAGCATCAACGACTCTCATTCGTCCACCAGCACCTTCAAGTAACATCGATTTATCGCTGAGTATGACTGCAATTGCTCTGTAATTGGCAATAGCTCCAATATCTCTATTAACATGAGCTCAAAAATGTATATCGACTACAGATTGTCTGGTTAAATCTAAATGTTCGAGCGAAAAATAATAAATTGGGTATAATGTTGTAAAATCCAATTGTGATATTTGTAAACCAGTATCAACATTTTGATCACGTCCCATGAACGTCATTAGACGGTGATATACACGTGCTACATGATTTTGATCGAAATTCGGTAAAATATCCTCGGATGGTTCTTGATGTCCATTTATTCTTAAGGAAACTTCGGAAACACCAAGATTATCAAATATCATAATACTACGTGTTTGATCATCCACCCGTGCAGCATCTTGAAATGCAATAAATATATGTCGTGGCGCAGAAACACCTTGTTGTGATACTATTTGCCACGTAAATAAACCATTAATATTACTCTGGATAGCATCTGTGGTCATTGTTAACCACGATAATGCTGATTTACCACCTTGATTCATAAAAGAGAGTAGACGATCTTCTTCAGTTATTGATGGAGTCATTACCGGCATCCACAATGAAAGTTTTGTAAGAATTACTTTGCCAGGATCACCAGCGAGTCTCCATAATGCATCGTTGTCGGTTGCTTTCGTACAAGTACAACTGTATGCTTAGATCCGAAAATGACTTTTCTGACATTTCTACAAAATCCAAATATATGTGATAGTGGAATCACACATGAAAATGCTCTTCTTCCACCACGCAACATTGCTCGACGTGATCTAAATCCTAAGTTGAAATCTGGATCTACATTAATAATCATACTTTGTACATCCACTTTGGCGTTTCTAGCAAAATTTCTTGGTTGTCCTATTTCATATTGTCGATACTCTGGAGAATCAGTTGTATCCTTTGCAAACATCATTGATGGACCAGCTGATCTTGAATAATCATCACTATATCTTGCAAGACCAAGTATCGTTGTTGCAACGTCGACGTCCTTCTGAATAGATTCAATATTTTTTCCGTCAATCATGTACGTTGCACTGTCAAATAATGCCATAATACCATTATTAACAAAACCGACATTAACATCGTCTCCATACGCTACTGGTGCTGCAGGATTAGCAATATTTAAAATTTCACCTTCGACTTCAATAAATGCTTCAGCGGGTAAGAAATATCTACTTGTATCCTGAACCTGTAGTTCGATTCGTCCACGCTGATCTGGAATTCGTGCGTCGTAAGAATAATATTGATAATCACGCACAGACTCATCTTTAAGTACTGGTGCGTCCATGTCAAATGCAGGATCAGATATACGTTTGAACATCTTTATTATATTTATTATCGTCTAAAACGAAGATTACTTCGGGAAGTGAGACCACTTCCTGCTATCAGACTAGCAGTTATATTTTTTTCTTTTTCTGATAAAGGCACATCAACCAAATCTGCTAGTTTTTGATTAGCAACTTGATTTATTATTTTACTGACATTTGCAGGCATAACTTCTGTACTAGGTAATTTTACAGATTGAGGTCGGACCGCAGGTCTGCGTATTAATCGTGTTAATCTATCTTTGATCGCTGAAAATGCCTTACCAGCGAGATTACCCATAGCACCAATACCTTTTTCACGAACAACATCAATAGCTTTCATTCCCAGTTGCTTTGCGATCGGTATTGCTTTTGGGGCTATCCTTCTAAATAGACCCTGAACAGCATCACCTAGTCCATCTCCGTAGGTTGTCTTGTATACTGGTAATCTTGAATTTATTACCCTGACCATAGTTGGTCCACGTTGAGTACTATGTACGATCATTTTATTATAGTAATTGTATTTAATTACATACTCAGTCGCTGTAGTAGTCATCAGCAATTTCATTAATAAGAGACTGATAAACATCAACGTCCATGATACCACCGGTAAATAATCGTCTGCAAATATCAGCCGCCTCATTAATAATTTCTGGGGAATTATTACCAGCTCGTTTTCCTCCGATGAGAATTTCTAATCGATCGACATCAGCAAGGATATTATTGAGACAAGTAATAAGACCACTTCCTAAACCACTTCCAATTACACCGGGAGCGTCTTGAAATTCTTCTTCTTCCTCTTCACTTGGTTTCGATGATGTTGTTTTCTTTGGTGTAGGAGATAGAACTGGTATTTGTGATTTTGGTGCTGTTTGTTTTGAAGGTTTTTGTTTTTGTTGTTGTTGCTGTAATTGTTCTTGTTGTGATGATGTTAACTGCATGGATGTGATATATTTATCAATAGAATTATTGTAATCAATAAATCTAGAATCATTATTTCTAGCTTGATCAACTCCATAATGGATACGAAATATCCACCTGTACCATAATTCACGACTAATAATGTCATCTGCGTAATCAGGTTTTAATAAATTTCTTCGGTTATTGTAACTCATGACCGCGCTTTTAGCTAAGTGACCTACGTTTTTAGCCGATTTGATATCATTAACGGCAGCATCAGTGAATTTGTCAACTACATTAACTCTGCCCCGTGCTGGTTCTGGTTCTGCAGGCGCTGGTTCAGCAGGAGGTGGTAACACAGCAGCTATTTCGGTTGGAAGTTCTCTAAGAATCTTTTTTGTCTGTTTTGTTCTTTTTGCTATTTTTCCAGTTTCTTCAGCGGTTTTCTCTAACACAGGTTGAATACCTTTAGTGGTTTCAGTGATAGGTTTAAATAATTTTTTTGTATCCTCCTCAAATTCAACTTGAGATTCTTGTCGTTGTTGTAATTGTTGCTTGACAGCATCACGAACAGGTAAATATTTTCTAATTGCTTCTAGTCTTTCTCGTGCTAATCTAGCTGAGTGTGGTTCTCCAATATTCATTATTAAATAATATTTATAACAGATATTTAATTGAATTTCAAATCACCAAAAATACTTAATAAAGCGCGATAACTCTGCTCCTCCTCTGCTAGAGAATTATTTCCTCTTTCTATGTATGTCTGTATGTATGCATGTTTGTCTGTATTTTAATTTATCAAAAATAATCAGTAGATCCTAGCGGTTACCCTTCAATGGAGCCCCTCGATAGCCTGTGTAACTTTCATGGGGTCCTTACATTGTCGTCTCTCTTATGACGTATTATGTGGCACGCCCATGTTCTGTTTCTTTTAGCTAACACCCTTTCTGGATGTTTATTTGGGGGTTCTTCCATGGGGCAGAGAGCTCAAGGCATACTACTGATTATTTTAGGGGGGGCAAATTTGCATAGACACACCTCCCGGCGAATTTCTAATCGACGAAGCGAAATATTAGCAATTCAGAAGGCTGTCTAGGCATTGCGATTTCGATAAAACCCCCACGAAACCCCGGGGTAGAATTCCAAAATAGAATCCGACCACGAGATACGTGGTGATTTATCGAAATCTCAGGGGATGCCTTCCCCCCTACTTATTAAAAGATATGGGCGACCCGGGGACCCGAACCCCCGCGATTTTTCGCGGCGGCGAGATCTGGGGTCGAACCGCAAACATCAGTATTAAAGTTTCCAGCAACTTTAACATTGAGCTAACGAACTCGACTACGGATATACGTTTTAGAAATTATTATATGTGATTATTGTGCAATAGCATTTGATATCTGATTTTACAAATAAATAAATATTTATAATTTTATTAAGATATTTTGCCATTATATATATGAACCGATTAAAATGTATTATATTTAAAATTAAAACACGGAAATAAACTGCACACAAATACCTATCTCCGGGGAGATATCCGCGGCGATAAACACAGCTATTGTTTGAACTACCACACATGTCCTTGAAAAATCGGTACGCATACCTATCTCAGTACATGTATGTATGACTCACTTCACACTGTATATACATGCAATAGCTGATCTGGATAAATTCATAGCAGCAGGAAGGGTGAATGACAAAAATTGAGTAACCCGGTAAGTAAACTAAACGCACTATAACAAAAGTCAAAAATAAAATAACAAAGGTGAGCTAACCCAAACGATTTATTATTCGTTTTTTAAACCGTACGGTAATAATATAGTTAGAAGGTTCGGTTTATCGTTATTGACCTTATTTTTGTTATTTTATTTTTACTTACGGTTCAGGCAAAAAGTTGTAGGGTTCACCCTGCCTGCTGCTCATACATACATACATACATACATACATACATCTTCTGGCTGTCTTTGGGCTGATATATATTTGGCCAGGTATGTCTTTCCGTTACTCCATGTCACTGACGATAGTATACATACATACATACATACATACATACATACATACATACACACATACATACAAACATACATACATACATACACACATACATACATACATACATACATACATACATACATATATCTTCTCGCTGTATTTGGGCAGATATATGTTTGGCCAGGTATGTCTTTCCGTCCCTCCATGTCACTGACGATAGTATACATACATACATACATGCATACATACATTCATACATACATACATCTTCTGGCTGTCTTTGGGCTGATATATGTTTGGCCAGGTATGTCTTTCCGTCCCTCCATGTCACTGACGATAAGTATACATACATACATACATACATACATACATACATACTTACATACATACATACATACATACATACATACATACATACATGTACATACATACATATATCTTCTGGCTGTCTTTGGGATGATATATATTTGGCCAGGTATGTCTTTCCGTCCGTCCATGTCACTGACGATAGTATACATACATACATACATACATACATACATACATACATACGTACATACATACATACATACATACATACATCTTCTGGTTGTCTTTGGGCTGATATATGTTTGGCCAGGTATGTCTTTCCGTCCCTCCATGTCACTGACGATAGTATACATACATACATACATACATACATACATACATACATACATACATCTTCTGGCTGTCTTTGGGCTGATATATGTTTGGCCACGTATATCTTTCCGTCCCTCCGTGTCATACACATATACATACATACATACATACATACATACATACATACATACATACTACTTCTGGCTGTCCTTGGGCTGATATATATTTCGCCAGGTATGTCATTCCGTCCCTCCATGTCACTAACGATAGTATACATACATACGTACATAGATACATACATACATACATACATACATACATACATACATCTTCTGGCTGTCTTTGGGCTGATATATGTTTGGCGAGGTATGTCTTTCCGTCACTCCATGTCACTGACGATAGTATACATACATACATACATACATACATACATACATACATACATCCATAAATACATACATACATACATTCATACATCTTCTGGCTGTCTTTGGGCTGATCTATATTTGGCCAGGTAGGTCTTTCCGTCCCTCCATGTCACTGACGATAGTATACATACATTCATACATACATACATACATTCATACATACATACATACACACATAAAACTTCTGGCTGTCTTTGGGCTGATATATATTTGGGCAGGTATGTCCTTCCGTCCCTCCATGTCACTGACGATAGTATACATAGATACATACATACACACATAGATACATTCATACATACATACATACATACATCTTCTGGCTGTCTTTCGGCTGATATATGTTTGGCCAGGTATGTCTTTCCGTCCCTCCATGTCACTGACAATAGTATACATACATAGATGAATACATGCATACATACATACATCCATCCATACATACATACATACATACACACATACATCTTCTGGCTGTCTTTGGGCTGATTTATGTTTGGCCAGGTTTGTCTTTCCGTCCCTCCATGTCACTGACGATAGTATACATACATACATACATACGTACATACATACATACGTACATACATACATCTTCTGGCTGTCTTTGGGCTGATATATGTTTGGCCAGGTATATCTTTCCGTCCCTCCATGTCACTGACGATAGTATACATACATACATACATACATACATACATACAAACATACATACAGCAGCAGGCAGGGTGAACCCTACAACTTTTTGCCTGAACCGTAAGTAAAAATAAAATAACAAAAATAAGGTCAATAACGATAAACCGAACCTTCTAACTATATTATTACCGTACGGTTTAAAAAACGAATAATAAATCGTTTGGGTTAGCTCACCTTTGTTATTTTATTTTTGACTTTTGTTATAGTGCGTTTAGTTTACTTACCGGGTTACTCAATTTTTGTCATTCACCCTGCCTGCTGCTATGAATTTATCCAGATCAGCTATTGCATGTATATACATGAAGTGAGTCATACATACATGTACTGAGATAGGTATGCGTACCGATTTTTCAAGGACATGTGTGGTAGTTCAAACAATAGCTGTGTTTATCGCCGCGGATATCTCCCCGGAGATAGGTATTTGTGTGCAGTTTATTTCCGTGTTTTAATTTTAAATATAATACATTTTAATCGGTTCATATATATAATGGCAAAATATCTTAATAAAATTATAATTATTTATTTATTTGTAAAATCAGATATCAAATGCTATTGCACAATAATCACATATAATAATTTCTGAAACGTATATCCGTAGTCGAGTTCGTTAGCTCAATGTTAAAGTTGCTGGAAACTTTAATACTGATGTTTGCGGTTCGACCCAGATCTCGCCGAGATGGGTTCGGGTCCCCGGGTCGCCCATATCTTTTAATAAGTAGGGGGGGAGGCATCCCCTGAGATTTCGATAAACCACCACGTATCTCGTGGTCGGATTCTATTTTGGAATTCTACCCCGGGGTTTCGTGGGGTTTTATCGAAATCGCAATGCCTAGACAGCCTTCTGAATTGCTAATATTTCGCTTTCGTCGATTAGAAATTCGCCGGGAGGTGTGTCTATGCAATACCCCCCCTAAAATAATCAGTAGCATGCCTTGAGATCTCTGCCCCATGGAAGAACCCCCAAATAAACATCCAGAAAGGGTGTTAGCCAAAAGAAACAGAACATGGGCGTGCCGCATAATACGTCATAAGAGAGAACGACAATGTAAGGACCCCATGAAAGTCACACAGGCTATCGAGGGGCCCCATTGAAGGGTAACCGCTAGGATCTACTGATTATTTTTGATAAATTAAAATACAGACAAACATGCATACATACAGACATACATAGAAAGAGGAAATAATTCTCTAGCAGAGGAGGAGCAGAGTTAATCACAGATTAACCAAAGATTTTATCCAGACCTATACGATATCTGGATCTTGGGTCATGAAGATTTATTGTTATAAATCCAAACGAAGCAGATTGTGCTTTTGAAAAGAAGCTTTTAAACTTAATCATGTCCATGTCCCCTGAACACCAAGTATAATAAATATTCTGTAGAGTATAATTATCTACTCCATTAAACACAACCAAAATATTGCAGTTATCTCTGATCACTTTAGGTATCTGTGTATATCGTTGTGTAACATAAATCACGTCAGTATTTTTGTGACGACCTCGAGAAAATATTCTAGCTGGATTTGTTTGTCTGTCCAACATAACGTCATCGTACACCACTAAATTATTAATAAATCCATCTAGGTCATCTACAGATGGAGCCTCATCAATATCGGTAATAAAGTCAACAACATCATCACCATCTTCATTCAGCAATTTTGCATTTTCATTAAAATCTTTAAGTACTTTGTAACAGTGTTGATCATCTACGGATGGTGATACTAAATACAATTTACTCCATTTTAACCATCGCATTATTAAATTTAATAATAGTTGTGTTTTACCCGATCCAGATGGACCTATTATAATCATTCTTATCGAATTTGGTAATGCTGGATGATGCTTCACTGGCTCCTGTTTTCGTGCCGCCGAAAAGTCAATTATATCCATATTATTAATAATATGAGTCTATATTGTGTTCGATGTAGATTATCTACACCCACTACTGGACTGACAACAATAATAACAAAAAATAAACGACGTGCATTAAAAGGTAAATGTGTAAAATGCGGCACGAGAAAATATAAATTTATCTCCATGTCTGATTCCCTGACAAAGTCAGGTACAAAGACAGGTGGAGATATAGCCGCTTTATTAGGAAAATTACCAGGAACTCCATGGGCTAAATATGCCGGTGAGAAACACTTACCAGGATATAATTATTGTGGTCCTGGAACCCGACTTGACATCCGACTTGATGATCAAGATCAACCAAGACCAGGAGAGTATCCAGTAAATAAGATTGATCAAGCGTGTCATGTTCATGATGTTGCGTATAAAAGTAAAGATTTACAACAAAGGCATCTCGCAGATGTAAAATTGATTCATGCATTAAATTCTATACCTAATAAATCTGTCAGAGATAAATTAGCTACTTTTCTAGTAAAATCTGCCATGAAAAGTAAAATAATGTTAGGGGCTGGTAATTAATTATATAAATATTATAATGGAATCCATTTATTATAGCCCAAGAGGATATTGGAGAGGCAGATCAGCTATTACTAAATTATCTGAAGCAGCAAAAGTCTCACGTTCTGTTGCTGCAGCGTGGTTAACACGACAGGCAATATGGCAAATTTATCTACCACCACCTAAAAATATTCAATATGCACATTTTGATGTCAGCGTCCCTAATGAGGTTCATCAAGCAGATATTTTATTTTTACCACACGATGCCATTAAAATTGGTAAACGTCAGTCACGCACATACAAATACGCATTAACTGTCGTTGACGTTGCAAGTAGATATAAAGAAACTGAACCATTATCAACAAAGACAGCGTCTGAAGTTTCATCTGCGTTTGAACGAATTTATCAGAG
>JAECUM010037453.1:0-26028 GCA_016617855.1 Megalonaias nervosa
AAATAGATGAAAATTTTTGCCAATGTGGGCAGGACGAGTTTAATAATATCAATATTAATAATACCCAATTAAATATGCTTATTTTTAATCAGCACAATATTTCTAGTATTGTGATGACGTAATGTTAAACAAAATCCATCATGGATACATCCATACATAAATCATTCCTCTCATGTCTTTAGAGAGTATTATTGCGCAGACCCTTCAATATAACACAGTTCCAATTATAATGAACTTGGTCATAAGGCGGTATACTCCACTGATGTCATGTTCAGTGTTATAATGCGTGAATACTGTAACTGATTTCTTAATATCAGCGAACTCGATTGGCTGGCGGCCAAAAGAAACTCGAATAAGCGACAACTTAGTGACAATGTCATCGAACTTTATTTATTGTGTCTGTATCTCATGGTAGTATCTGAGAGAAATCTGTATTCGGTTTGCTTTCTTAATGCTCAGTGTACAATGTTTTACTTTTTTCCGGATGGAGAAGGCTGATTTGTTTCAATAGTTACACTGCTTTATTGGTTTTAAAATATTTGCTGAACTTCGTCGTCCATTGATTGGTAAATAGTACATAACACAGAAAGGACTGAACAGCAAGTAGTGCTGTTTATGGAGTGCTCTTTCCTTGTTATCAAGGACGCTTGAAATAAGTGATTGTTTGCTTTGGTGTGAATGGAGTGGGGTGTCTTTTAGAGTGACTGGTGTGATTATACTGCGGGAAGTAATGAAAGAGAAAAAGAATGCAAAATTGTAATATTTACAAATTCTGGTGAAGTGTGAGCCTTTATTTTGTACAATATAATAACGAGATGCATATAATGTATGTTATTTTGGTGGGGGTGGGAGTATCTAAATGTAGACTACGGGAATAGAGAATGGCATAGAACCACGAGATACAAATATTGCTATATGCTATTTGGGTGGGGTTGGTGTATCTAAATATTGATTATAGGAATAGAGAGGGTTTGAGAACCATGCGACGTAAAAGCATTCTGACCAGGCTTGGATCACGACGTACATGTAACTTTAAAAAGTCAAGGTTTA
This sequence comes from Megalonaias nervosa, assembly GCA_016617855.1. Lineage (NCBI taxonomy): Eukaryota > Metazoa > Mollusca > Bivalvia > Unionida > Unionidae > Megalonaias > Megalonaias nervosa. The sequence continues at coordinate 1,051 of JAECUM010037453.1, forward strand.
TTTATTTTATGCTGTTAATAATTTCTGTACCGCACTGAAAATATCTTATAATACATTATTGTTATAGAGTCACATTCTTATGATCTTTCGTATGCATTTCTCTTTTTTTTTTTTCCTTTATCCAGTTCAACTTGTTCCACAAAAGCGTATGGTGCTTGATGCGGAACGATAGAAAACAAGCTAAATGAGTTCAAAAGAAAACCTATCCTTGGCGCATTATATTAATGGTTTTATATTAATGGTTTTGAGTAGGGTGTATCTACAATGGTCATGGCTTATTTACTTTATTGAATCGGGTTTTCGTTTTCGAAGAAAGCAGAAAAATGACTTATTTCCATTTGTATATATGTAATTAATTCTCTCTCTCTCTCTCTCTCTCTCTCTCTCTCTCTCTCTCTCTCTCTCTCTCTCTCTCTGTGCAAAGGAAATTAAGTACAAATTAGTTATTTGGCAATTTTAATACAAAAAGCTACGTGAGGTGTGGTTTTTCTATATGTTACCATAGACCGATAAACAGTTGCTAGCATTACATCCAGCCGAATTTAGTTTCCCCTTTATTACGCTGTCAGCATTAAAATAAATCTCCTACAGCATCACAGGTGTATAATGCTGTTATACAATGCTGTTTTCTTGTGGAAGTCTATGTTACTAATATGGACAGGCATGGCCATAACAATAGCATAATCAGTGGTTAAATGAAGCCACTTTTGAATCTTCTCGATTCTTTCCTCTCCCCTCCATCCGCGGATGAGAGGATGCAAAATAGCCCCGACGTACCTCCTTGCATGTCGTAAGAGGTGATTAAGAAAGGAAAGAGCCGTGGTGGAGTAGTGATTTATCCTGCTGGATTCGCGATCGTAAGGGCATAGGTTCGAATCCCAGAATCTGATCACCCCAGGTCAGCTAAGGCGGTGTTCCTATGGCATTTTACTCAGATTTTCAAGTTTTTGAATCAACTACTTGTGTTGTTGTGCCTTTAAACGTCAAAGCAAAGAAATCTTTCCAGTCCCACGACGTTTTCATGAATCCAGATGTGAGAGGTCTAACAATAAAATCTGTCTATTAGGTCAGATACCAACGCTTCGCATTTCACCGTTAGTCCTGTTTGGTTCCTTTGCAACGTCACGTGTACAGGTATTTTGTACAGGTTCTTCAACTGATACTTGCTTTTTTCACTGGATGCTACCCTTTCTTGGCTATCCACTCTCTTTTCTCAGCTTGACGCACGCTTTTCTGAGCTCGGTACTTACTACAGGGAAAGGGAAACCCTACATGTTTTTGGGTAGGGGGATCTTTGTACTAATGATTTGCATACATACAATAATAATCTAACTTCCAAACGAAATGTTCCGACTTCAATATGTACTAAATTATCAAGAAAAATCTGTAAAAATTTGTTTGAACTGTACAACAGACCCAACAAACATTCGGACACACAATGACATTCAAGAAGAATATTAGGATCATACTTCTGTTACGATTTAGCCTCAAGAATTCAAAACAATCTGCATGCTATTACAGTACACATATAATAAATTTTGTTTTGATTGACATTTCCTGAACAATTTACTTATACAAATGTAACTTGTACTGCAAATTTACCACTTGTCCTTAATATTTAGAAACGTCAAAACTACCGAAAGCTGTTGTTTCTGAGTTATTTAATTTCATTACATGATCAATGCATAGAACTTTGCCAGTTTACAGAAATTTTATATATATCTAGTATTAACATTTCGAAGCGATAATTATGAAAACAAACAATAAATCAATATCAGCGTATCAAAGTTTTAATATATGACCTTCCACGTACAAACCTCCTTTTTAATATATGACCAAATCTTGATTGTATAGCACATATGAACCTCTTCATTTAATATCTGACCGAATCATACGGTTTATATAGCACGAATGAACCTCAACTTTTTTCTACCAATATGTAGACTGTATACACGCTGCTATTATTGGAGATATTGTTTTGATTGGTTCAATAGTTGCACAGTGAACGTATTATATAATGAACAAGATATGATCCTTTATAAATTTTATAGGAGCCTCAGCAGCATTTTAGGATGGAAGTCCTGGACTCTTCGCCCTCATAATTCATTAGTTACCAGCATCATTCTGAGAGACCCTGGCATAAACTTGAATGTCGCTCACTTTCAAATGGATACAAATAAAAATAAAAGTACATGATCTATATTTTAATAATGTCAGGACTAAACATTAGCCATTTATAATATCACACTGAAAATAAAATATTTTTCTGTAAATGTAATGTTAAAATAAAATATTATTACATTCAATACCAAGAATGATCGAATACGTAAATAAAACACTTACCTCGAACATATTTTATATGCCTATTTGTCGTGTTTTGTTTTATATTAAAATGCATTTAATTTCCAGTTTAAATCACATGACTGCTGGAAAAGATCGATAAGCAGACGCCATGTAGATTCGAGGATATGCAAGGGGAGTTACCCTGATATCGTGGAAATACCGAAAACATATTTTTACGATGGCATATACTTGACTTAATTTTGTGAACTTGATGTATATGTTGCAAAAAGTTTAAATCAGCATGAAAAATGGATTGATGCCCCCATGACACTCGTTCTGCCACATGTGCAGTCCAACAGGAATTTATCAGAGATAATTAAAGAAATACAGTTGTAACCCCGAGACGGGGATAGTAGTGCCGAGATTGTCGATGAGAATAGACCACCAACATGAGTATAAATTACATGTCGACCTCAGACTGTTTAAACGAATAGCCTTGTTCCAATAAATAGTAATAGAACGTGTACAACAAAGTTTCAAGGTCAACACCTTACAATTGCAAAAACCAGCAGAAAGCAACAACCATCAATACCTCACATTTTGACACTTATTTGCTACCACAGAGTCGATCTCTTGGTTCTTGACAAATACGGTAATCATGTGATCTGGCTCTCGCGTGGCATTATTGGCTATTATATCAGACGACAAAAATGTTGACCTTTTTGTTACAGTGATAGCGATTTTAAGAAGATATAGATTCTGTCTGAGGACATAAGGTACGGCCATTATATGGAAACAGTGATATTCATGTGTGTATTTTTAAAATAGTGTACTCATCAGCAATCCCGAGATTTTCCAAAATCAATTGGTGATGCAGAAGTAGTAACTTATGGTCATGTAGTATAAATAAGATAGGTTTATATATATATATATATATATATATATATATATATATATATATATATATATATATATATATATATATATATATATATATATATATATATATAAACTTAATTACCTCATTAAATGGAATAACGAAGGAATGGAAAGGGCTACAAAACAGTATGTGTGCCCACAAAAATAGTTAAAATAAATATGTAAGTTATTAAACAGTGTTTGATGTCTGAAGAGTTGATTCTAATGAATACAAGTGTGATATTAAGGTGGGCTCTATGGAAATGTAATCTGGGTACATGTGCGGTACCCACATACATGTAGCTTGAGACCGAAATATTGTCAGGATTCACAAAGAATTTGAGCACTTATACTCAAACTGAGATGGTTTTTATTACTTTCATAATTTATGTTCGCTTCGTCATCAATTGCATTAAAGCACTTATAACAAATTGCGGCATCATTTATTAGCCAATAATTTCAGGTGCTTACATACCTACTCAATAGAAAACGGTTTCTTTGAAGTTCGTCAGAGAATGGAGGGTGGTGATTCTTTTCACGAGATTATTGCAAAGCTAAGGATTAACTGTTAATTAGTCACAATAGCTTCATGCCTCTTTACTTAAGTCTAGCCTTTAGCTATTCTTCAGACTGGCCACGTCTGACCAAAATGTGAAAAGGGTGAGCGTCCTTGGGAGAAAACAAAGCACGTCACATGGACGCGTTAAGGCTTGTTTTAGTTTAACCAATAGAGAGCTACTTGATCTACATATTTTATATGCTTTTGTTTCCAGTTGTCGGTGTACAGATTTTCAAGTTTCTAATGAAATATTATCAGGTAAAAGAAGTACACTTTCCTACAATGATTTAAAAGTCTGGCGAATGTGATTTAGTTACTTGATTGCCAGCGTCTGTGCAAAAGCAAGTGATCTAGGTGGTCTTTTTGCTACACAATATGACTGAGAGAAACACAACGCAACAAAATATCAGTAATTAGGTGAGCAATACGGCTAAGGGGCTATCTTCTATTCCCCCAACCTGAGCAGCCACGGAACCCACTCCATAAAGGGCGGGGTTATTGCAAGGGCTCTATGAATTTACAGACTAAATATGTCTCGCACATATACCACTATTCTTCAAAGGTATATTTTTGTGACCGATTAAAAGTGAATTCATTTATAAAGTTTACTGTGCTCATGATATTTTTGGGTCATTATGTATTTTCTCATTTCACGTAGGCTGAAAAGATCAACAATTAGCATGTGGGGGTTCGAGAAATTGTTTAAGTTAAGAATGGATACTTATGATCGAGAAGTTTGGGAATCGCTGCAGTCTACTATACACATGTTGGCTTGTTATTTTCAGAGCTTTTGGTCAGTTGGAATATCCGCTTTATAACTTCTATTACTTCACATGCATAATGTAATTTGGTTCTGATATAAAGTAATTAATCCGACGGAGAATACTTTTTACATGCTCAGCAGTGAATCACACTAAAGAAACACGAGTTGTCCATCTTTTTAACATGACATGCACGGCCTTGTCCGAGACAAGCCAGTTAGAAAGTTTTCACTAGACGATGAATCTCACCAGCACTATGAACATCATTGTATACGATTTTCTGAGTCGTATATATCTCGGCATATATAGTGATATTACAATATTATCTGAAATCTGTAACGTTTCATTGAATTGATTTTGCATCCATCTCTTAAAGTAAAATTACTCTGAAGATGACTTGCAGTCATTTGAATGGATTCGGTTACAGGGACTGGTTAAAGATCTCACTCTCGGGAAAGGTTTAGGCCTCGACATGTTGAAAATGATCAAAGGTTAATACATCAGGCAGTATAAATCATTTCGAGCACTGAATGGCATGGAATTATACACTATTATCGCAAGAAAGAAAATAACAGTAAACAGAAAGCTTACTACATTCACCACCCCACCCCACCCCATCAGTTATGTCGTAGACTTGACTTATGCTGCATATGTCACGTTTACAGACTGATTATTAGTCTTAAACCCTAGCCTTTTTCCTTTTCAATATAATGAAGTATGAGTGGACTTGAAGTTAGAGTGCCAGACTATCCTGTATTTCGAAGTGAAATTCGGCGTTGTCCTTGAAGGGATCCGGTAAAAAGAACAGACCCTGTTAAATATTTAAACAATGTTCTCAAGGCTGCCCTGTTCAAAACGATTTAATATGTGTATGGAAGTTAACTAACTATACTTATTTAAATATTTGATCAAAACATTAATACTAAGCACATAACGACTGGGTCATTCCCTGCACTAAATGATAAGGCAGAGAGAGAGAGAGAGAGAGAGAGAGAAAGAGAGAGAGAGAGAGAGAGAGAGAGAGAGAAACACAGCAAGCAATGATTATTTACTTTCAATAACCAAATGTATCATGTCCATGATTCAACTCTTGCATCACAGGTAATCAACCAATCAGAAGCTGCTAATCTGTTCATTTAAAAGAGATGATTGACTCGGTGTTGGTCCGTTTGAGACTTTGACTTTAATGGCGAGCAATATCCGTTAATAATCATATTTATTACAGGATTTTTTCAAAATCAATTTTCAGAAATTTCACGATGTTAGAATTCGGTCATTTTAAGGCAAGACGAAGGATAATGCACCATTTTCTCAATTGTTTCACTTAACGCAAACAGGGGGTCCAGACTCATCTTTGCCGCATTTGAAATTTATGTATTGTTTCCCTCTCGTACAGAAAATGAGATAAATTTCGACACCTCAGGGAGTTTTTCTTTTCAGTTCTCAGTTGCAGCATCTAGTGTTGTTTCTTACATGTGCGTTCTCTATCGGTCGACACTGGGATAGACTCATACTGTAACATCTCGACGACTCTGATGAAGGGGTCCTGGTTGCCGAAGAGTCTAAAGCGTTCTCATTTACCGAGCACTGCCATCTCACTTCTGTTCGCGTGGGTTCGAACGTCAGAAGCGGCCAAGGTGGGTTTTGTGAGAAAGCTTGCCAATGGCTCCCGTGAGTAGGTGCCTCTTTCTGGGGTTTTCCCGCGTTTTTCCTGCATCTGTTATACAGGCCACTATGTGTAGCATATCTTGTGTTGAAACATCCCGAGGACAATACTGATTGTCCGGTAGAGTTGTAGTCGTTGGCATTGATTTTATTAAGAATTTGTATTAATTCATTTTATGAAATAAATGGTTTCCCCAACATAATGGATGGCAGTTGGTGCATCCTAACTTTGCTAACTATTGCAGCCTATCTTCAGGATGATTTGGTCTTGGTCATATGGGGATAATATTAGGCTGCGCTAGTCCTTACGAGTGTGTGTACCTGCATCTGTGTCTATGTCCGAAACTACATCGGCACTGTGCAAATAGTCCCTGGGATTTCTAGGTTTACGATACGCATCCAAATGATGTTTGCGACATATGATCTTCCGACGTTCGCAAGAACCGAATGCCTCAAAAGGATCTACTCTTAGCCACAATATCAGAGGTTAATGACGAATGAAATTTAGTTGAAAAGAATATTTATATTTTGGCAGCATCAATTTTAACGTAAGATCTAAACAGATGTATTAAATTAAATACTGTTTGCGTTTTTGTCAAGCCTAAAACGTACACCTTTATCTCAATCGGTTCAATATCACAAACATTACTTACTGGAGTCTTTGCCTGCTAAAACATGTTCTTTGCAAGAACGTTGTTGCATGCAATGTTAATGACCGTTACAACCAATTATGTATGTACCGCATTTCTCAAATACATCAGTGTCCGCAGTTACCTCTGTTTATGGATCCTTTATTTTATACGAAGTATTGACAGTGTGTCATTTCCTGGTAGCCAATGTCAAGGTCAGTCCCGCATTTTCTCGTGGAAAGAATGTGAATATATTATTTTTAAAGCAATAATGACAAATAGGAAATAAATATTTATAACTCAGTTTATCATTTGCATTTTCACTGTCATCATTGCACATATATGGGATTGGCCCACCTTCAGGTTCTAACCAAGTCACGGGTAGTTTTGTGAGCTTGACTGTGACAAATGGCCGATATGGAACAATCGGTGTGCCAAAAAGTGCAACCTTCGCCGATATCGAGGTGACTATGTCAATACAATAACTCACGAGATGTCTTTCACACGTGTGTTTGAAAACAAAAGGGAGTCGTCTAAACTAGTAGCGACTTAAACATCACCCACAAGCAATCTTTATCGTCAATTGTTTAGGTTATTTTTACAATAGATCAAAACATAATTCCTTTCTGGTAAGTAATTAAACGGATCAAAATATATATTTTCAAATCATTCTCAAAAGTTGGCTTGCTAAATGTTGTTTCGAACTGTACAGCCAATTCAGGTTGAAAATTTATGATGTGGAAGCAGAAGCAGATATGTGTGTGGAGACAACACTCACCACAAAATGAAGCAAAGAGTGAATTCGTTGACATTCAAAATATTTGGATGTTATACTGTTATCTGCATGATAAATTAAACTTGACGTGGAAACGTAAATAAAGACAACTGCTATGATATATTACAACGTGATGAAAATGACAGCACACTTTTTTTTATTGGCCGTTTAATTTTTCAGTTTCAAAGGTATTTTGAGTAAAGATCTCTCTCTCTCTCTCTCTCTCTCTCTCTCTCTCTCTCTCTCTCTCTCTCTCTTAAAATTCTAGTCATTTACAAACCTTTCATCTCTCTATCCATTTAAATGTATATATTTATATGTGTATATGCCTGTATTTGCTCTTCCAGCTATATCATCAATCTAACTCTTCCTTTCTTTTGCATATCTTCTTATATGTACCCGTTACATATATTTTTATCCTACTTTCAGTTCTTGAAATACTGTTTTAAGTTGCAAACAAAAATACCAAGCGGATGAAATTTCCATATTTGTAAGATAACTATAATGCATTTTCCTTGTAATATCACATACTTTATTTTACTTTTCTGTTTTAATACTTTAGGTGCGACATTGTAATGTCCCATTCTGGGGCAAGCTTAAATCCCCGGGGGACAATTTAAATTTTCCGGGCAGCGTGCCTAGGACAAGCTGACGTTTATTAAATATTTGAAGCACTGCAGACTGACTCTCAACTTAAAGGATGAAAACGGGAAAGATTATCGTGTTATTCCTGTTGCAGGTGTTCTTGAAGTGAAGTAATCAGCATGTCTGATCATTTTCTTTGAGCATTGAAACGGAAAGACGATTAGATGCAGATTAAAGCAGTTAACACTAATCTGAATTTAAAAATGACCTTACTACCAATTTATCAGATTCGGTGCAGACCACTTGAGCTAATATAATGTTTATGAAAAGTGGGTTTATACTCAGAAACGCAAGATACCTATAAGTTAACAATTTAAATGATATCACAACATGGAGGGAACACACTGGGAATAAATTAACTGATATTGCACAGTGAGGTCCTTAAAATGCTAAAACAAAAAAACAGAAATACAGAAATAGAAAAACGAGAACAGACATTTTTAGATGCAAACACAGAGACAGATATTAAAAATATTGCAATACAAACCCTGCAAATAGTTGTGGAAATTACAGATAAGTGGCTTAATTTATTTGGGTAAAATTCAGAGACAATCGAATGCTGGGTATGCAGTGAACTGTAGGCTTTAAAATGAAACATGGATAGATAAAAGAAATTGTGGAAGACTATTATATTTTGCAACAGCAGTTATAACAGTTAAAGAGAGGTCTGAACTATCAGATCCAACAAAATAACCAAACAATTACAACAGTAGTACAATAATTTTGGATACAAATTACTTATTTAAATGGGGGCCCCGAGTGGCCGAGTGGTCTAAAGCGCTCTCCGTTACGGATCACTGCCATCTCACCTCTGTCTGCGTGGGTTCGAGTCTAGGATTCGGCGAATGTGGATATGTGAGAAAGCTTGCCAGTAGCTTCTCGTGGGTCGGTGGTTCTTTCCAGGGATTTCCCGGTTTCTTCCTCCACCAACCTTATTACAATAAATTTAAATTCATCATTCAAGATTAAATTCATCATTCAAAATTAAAATTAAATTCATCATTCAAAATTAAATTCGTCATCCAAAACTGAGTCGTAGCAATAAGTGCTAGCATTGACAGAGGTCAAACCGAAATTCAAAATTGACTTAAAGACGGAAATGAGTGCAAACAATATTGTGCCGTTTAACAGTATTAGAATACTGAACAAGTAAATCGATACATTCCAAAACGATTATTTAAAAAAAGAAACTAAACTGAGAAATGGATGCCTTTGGCCATTACGAAGTTCGTATTAGGAAGGAGTACTCGAACGGTATTGATCCATGTGTGAGCTCAGATAATGTATTTTTCATTTTTTTATACAAAGAATATGTATTATGTATTAGTATTTAACGGCAGGTCAGCACAAGTATGGCGATATGGTACATCTATTCAGAAAACAGAGGGTTCAAAGAATATGGAATAAACAATTATTGCTCTGAAAAAGCTTTTGAACAAATTAATTTTTGAATTAATTACCCAACGAAATTATTTGCCTTATACGGCTTCAATATTCCAGTTAGAAATACATAGCAAGGGCACCCTATCCCGTCCGTTTTCTTCCACTGTCCGTCGCTCTGCCACTTCAGTGCGCTTCTCGTTTTTCTTGAACTGCCTTTATAAACACTTTAAAGTTAGTTTACATATGACTTGCTACTTTAAATGGTTGTTTAAACTGTTTTTCAAAATTCAGACACAAGGTTAATTAAATGCAAATAATATCCGATTTATATTCATACAAGTGATTGGTGTATGCCTCACCCTAGCGTAACTATAGTCTGAAAGTATATCCAGTATGGAATTATAACCCCATTAAGGTCCACTAACCTCAAAGAAGGCTCTGCTTGTTTTGGTTTTTTTTTTATCATCGGTAACATTTAGTAATATGTATCAAAACCTAAATATTTCTAGCGTATTGCAGATTGTCTTTATATTTAAACACAAAACAGAATGCAACTTAAAACCTTGCCGTTGCACAACGATCATTCGAAAGATGAACGCCTTTATTACAATAATGGCGGGTGAAACACGTCAAATTTCCCAGCTGGAAAATCATAAAAGTTTCAAAGTTCAACCATTCCATTATAATCGTTTTTTTTTGGAAAATAAATGTTCTTTATTAAATAATCATTTTGTCTGCGATAACAATGTTTGCATGAGACGACATACGTTTAATCATTAAGCTAATCATTGGAATCAAACAACGGAAAATAAACCAATATACATTGCTCTAATTAGGATGGTTAAACATATGAAGTAGCACAAGGCCTAAATTTGGGAAATTATGATCGCTATGGTGAGATGTCGTGAACAGCTGATTCAAGCAGTGTGTATAATACCACGGTCCTCACGTCTTAAAGGGTGTCTCGCGTCTTTAAACATGGACGACCTGTCAGTGATTGTGTGTTGCCAAGTGTATAGTTGGCCTTGGGCTGTTATATCAGGGGAAACAAATCCAGCTGTAGTATACAAGCAGTACTAAAGCTCGTAGCCGTTTTGCTCTATTCAAGACGTACACACAAAATTGAAACGTACAGACTACATATTGCTGACTTGTGTGTGCACTGAATTCTCTCTAACATAGTTTATTGATTTTGTTTTAACTCACATTAACGCATGTATATGTGCAATGTGTCCCCTGTTTCAAAGTCTGGATCCCTCAGAAGCCCATGGAAAATGAATGTTTGTATACTCTGGGTCATCTATGGTGGATTATGTGTTTTCTTTTTTTGTGTATTACAGTTGTTTTTATGTTCGTACTGTTTTGATATATGTGACTTGTTCAGATTTGTTATATGCATTAGTTATTGTCCTATTTGTTAACCTAAATAATAATAATAATAATAATAATAATAATAATAATAATAATTATTATTATTATTATTATTATTATTATTATTATTATTATTATTATTACCTTTATATTTTTTTCAGATGAGGCAATTGATCAAATTCCTCAAACGGAATGGTATAGCGTAAGTATTCGTATACTTCTTAATTATAAATCTGAATCTCAAAAGCCGGTTATGAAACCGGCACATTTATACTAACTTAGCACACAGACGAAATCAACAAAAATAGAATGTTGGCAAAATATAAGGACAACTTTCATGGGACTCATGTGTGCAGCTATCTAACTTATAATTTAGTAAATATTCCATAACAAACTTACACCTGTCGCTAAAAGATAATCAGGGATAATATTTTTATGTACTTGATATACACTTGTCTTTACTATGTTTAATTGATTCGATTTATGTGCATAGAAACCAGTATAGAACATTTGTTTCAGACAAATACAGAATCACAGAAAATCAAACAATTAAGCGGGTGCTTACAGCAGATTTTCTATAAGCTTGTCCAAGGTTTTAAATTCGTTAAATGGAGCAATATTCGTCATATGCAATTAGAGTGGAAAGCAAATATTGTCGTATGTCCACGTTAGAATTGGTATATTGTATGCAAGGACAGTTATATAGGTAATTGTTTCGTGATTCTTTTATTGTGTACTTTATATTTGTTTTCTAGTTTATCCATGCGTATGTTAATTTATGAAATTTTAGAAGTGTAATATTTCTTTTTACCTTAAAGGGGTGTAAAGCTTTTTTATTTTGATACACACTTAATTTGTGGTTGATTGTACATGTTATATATCATAGTTTATGAAAGGCTAGATCTAGCTAGGAGATGTAACGTATATCACTTTAAACTGCAGCTTATTGTTGTTTGTTTGTATTTGTGTTTGTTTGTGTGATAATTTTGAGGAACACAACAGTGTCTGATTTTTAGAATCAACAGATTTCAAACTAAATCAACTGTAAGACGGAAGGAAATGTGAAACAGGTTTGTCTGGTTGAAGCATATTTCTAGCCCTTGCTTAGAAGTGATGTGTTCCTCGAAAGTAACACACAAACATGTGAGTAAGTCATAATTTGAGGTAAAGTTTTGATTTAAATTTTATTTTATTTTAAGTTAAAGTCATATGTTCTCAAGAATTGTATTAAACACTCTTGATGGTTCATGTGGGTGCATTGTGGTCTTTTGTGAAGGGGTTAAAGCGGGAGATTAGCCACAACCTTACCCGCCCATGCTAAAGCGGGATCCCAGAAATGCATGTCGAACGTGTTAACACTAATTAGTCCAGGCCTCCATATCAAAGAAACATGTGAAGACGTTGTGTATTTGTCAAGATATGTACGTCCTAATTTTATTTAACAAACTGTCACCATGTCAGATAGACTTTATCAATTGTTAATACCTATGGACCGCGTACCAACTGCAAATGTACTAGCATAATGTAATCACTTGCACAATGAAAACGTGTCAACCATTCAGCTTTAAGGTCCTTCATGTATGCCACCGTCACTGCATATCATACACCATATAAAATTGTCAGAACGATTAGATTTCCAACCACTTTTCACGAAATTGTCATTTTGTATTTAAATCAAAGATTATTTTAAGGGGGTTGTTGCTAAAATATAATCATTTGATCTTGCGAAAGATATGCTATGCTGATACACATATGTAGTTTTTCTCTGATCTGGAGAAATAATATATTTTATTTTATTTTAGGATTCTTCTGGCGTTAATTATAATTGTTTCCCTCGAACTTTTCAAACTCCCATGCAGCAATAAAGATAAAACGACAGTTATTCGGAAGTTGCGAATTGAAGCATTTGGGGATCCTTGGTTCCGTAACATCGTTGATACAACGCAAAGAGCATCTGAACAGAAAGCAGAGGTACAACATATTGCCTTCCTTAAAGTCCACAAATCTGGAAGTACAACAGCTCAAAATATATTCCTTCGATTTGGATTCCACCATAACTTGACATTCATTCTTCCTCCATTTAAGAATCCATTTAAATATCCAAACATCGTTAGCTTAAGGGACAGCCTTAACGAGAACAATACCCTTCCGGCACCTAAGGGGAAAAACTTTGACTTGTTATGTAATCATGTTATTTACAACAGAACAGCATTCGAAAAGTTTTTGCCGAAAGATACAGTTTATATTGGCATTTTGAGAGAGCCTTACGAGCAGTTCAAGTCCACATTGAATTATTTGAGACCTGCCTACGTGTTTAAATTGAAGAGTTCCCTTCCGGGGTCTGCATATTTGAAGGACCCCCTGAAGTATGAACCAAACAGATCAACGGTTTGGTCTTTCACAAACAACAGAATGGCTGTTGAGTTTGGACTACCCAATGACATCATAAAGTCACAAAATCTAAAGGAGGTTGCAAATTATATTGCGACCTTAGACAAAGAATTCGCTCTTGTTATTATCACAGAACTCTTTCAAGAATCCATCGTTTTGATGAGGAGAATTTTAAACTGGACTACGAAAGACGTGCTATACTTCGACAAGAATATTGCCTTGAAAAAGAATGTGTCTAGTTATATGGGATCCTATGACAGGCAATTGTATCGAAAATGGGCCAAGATTGACTACGCTCTCTATGACTTCTTCTTCAAACGATTACGTCAGCAAATTCGGGAACAAGGAACTGATTTTGATGACGAACTCCTACATTTTAACGAAATCCTTAAAATGGTGTCAGAATTTTGTCCGCAGAATAAATTAATACGTAATGCTAAACTAGAGGTACATGCAAGTACTTGGAGCGAAGCTTTCAATGTTAACGAAGACGACTGTCAGTTACTGAAGAAAGGAGAAATGCAATTCATTAAAATGATTAGAAAACGCCAATATGGAACAGATAAGATATGAGTTGCACATGAAAATCCTAATCTGACCTTTAAAATAAGGAGACATATGTCTCCCGTAGCTTTATTTCAGCACCAGAGTGACATCGTCATTGCTGTGTTAGTTTCCAAAAGAAGGCTTTAGGATGCGCACTTGGGTAACTGCATGCGGAGTTTTTAATACATTGTCCAGTTTAAACTTATTACACATAGATTACTAGTTCATTACTATAATGCCTTTGCACGATTTTTATATTTCAGACTTTCATATTGACCTTGTCTACGAAAGCTGTATGACGTTCCGTAAATTGTGGATTGATTTATTTTTATGTCTATTATTATAAGTTTATGTGACCATATTTCCGATAAGAATTCAACGAATAATACGCATAGATATGCAATATTACATTTAGACATGCTATTATCTTTATCAAATACAGTAGATCTAAATTTTTATCTCGGTATTTCATTATCATTTATGTTATGGTTTTAAGATATCGTTCATCTGCTACTGCGGCTATTATTAATTCGCACAAATATTTCCCTCGCAAATTACACAATAATCGAAAATGAATAGCTTGCTCATTAAACTACGTTTACAGCAACCTACATCTCAGAGTACATCACAACAACCTACATCTCAGAGTACATCACAACAACCTACATCTCAGAGTACATCACAACATAGCGGGTACTGCTTAGAGATACTGGAAAGCATATGATATTGGAAAGTATGGCACTGGAGACCTCAAACAGTTTCTGAGAAAGACAGAAATGCAGGGTATTAACATTGTAAGAAAAGGCTAGCACTGTCAAAATCTATCTAGGCCTCACAGGGGAAATTATTCCGCATGTAACGTATGTCCATACATACTAGAATTGATTGCTGTCTGCAATTTCAAAAGACGTTTGGGAGACATTAACCTGGATCAGTGCAGTGGAGAATTGAACATCATGGGTATATTGTAAAATTATGGGACAAACAGAAAATACAGCCTTCACACACCACTTTAATAATGGTTTAAATAAATATTTTTATGTTTAACAGTTGTCTTTGTCCAATTGCTCAATAAAATAGAATTTTAATAGATAATATTTATATATTAAGTAAGTTCATACAAGATTTGTTTTGTTTTCCGACCATTTTTACATTGCTGATATTGTGAAACGTAAAGTTGGTGCGGTGTGAACTGCTGCACATAAAACTGGAGCGATTTTAACTGTTGCGAGTGAAGTCGACGCAATGTGATGTACTGCAAAGTAAAGTTAGTGCGATGTGAACTGCTGCACGTAAATTCGGTTTGATGTGAACCACTGCGAGTAAAGTCAGTGCGATGTGACCTGCTGCTCTTCGAGTCGGTGCGATGTAAACTACAGCATGTAAAGTCAGTGCGATCTGATCTGCTGCACGTAAAGTCAGTTCGACTTTAACTACTGCACATAAATCGCTGCTATGTGAACTGCTGCAAGTAAAACTGATGCGATGTGAACTGTTGCATTTAAACGCATATGATTAATAAAATTGTTCAATATTTTGAGCTGAAAGAGAGGAAAGTAAGAAAAGATTATATGGGAGAGCAGACATACTTCGTTGTTTCGAAACCGGTAGTTTGTACGGATAAGTTATCTAATGATACGTTGTCATTTCTTTGAAAAACTAAATTATCAAACAGTCACTCACACTAACAGCCATGATAAACTATATTTGACTGCCCCAAGTCAAATCACTTAGCGATAGCCTCATTTTGATCAATGTTGGTTATCAAATTCATTGGGATCTTTATTGTTTTTGTTTTTTATTTCAAATAAGTGATGATGATTATTTGATTTCAAGTAAATCATTTAAATACGCGTTTTCTTTATTATACAATGTATGTATGTATGTATGTATGTATGTATGTATGTATGTATGTATGTGTTTTTATGGATGAATGAATGAATGAATGCATGCATGAACGAATGAATGCACATATGTATGCATGTATGTATGTTTGTGCGTGCGTCCGTGCGTGCATGCATGCATGTATGTGTGTATGTGTGCGTGCGTGAGATGTATGTATGTAGTTTCACGAATCACTGTTAGATTATTGTATTAGTAACAACAACATACGTGTACATATGCAGTTTTAAAATGAAATTATTGATGCACTATTTGCATGGTTTATTATTGCAATGATGGGTATATTTTGCATGTAAATAATGGAAATAATTGCTGAATGGGTATATATTATATTCCTCTGCTGATATTTTTCTCTTGACTCAGTTACACACACAAACGCTGTGTTTGTTCTCTCAACATCTCTTTATTTTGTATATTTTCAAAGGTATATCAGGATAGTTTATGTACCAGTGATAATAATGAAAGGGAAAATATACGGTACCATAAACGTGATACTTAATCGATATAGAGTATCCGCCTTTATTGATTCCTTATTCTTTTCCAAAGCTATTTTGATCCAGTTAGGAAAGTTTAAATACAAACTTTTTATCATTAACTTTTATTCAACTTTGTTAAAACAGTAGAACAAAAAATATGCAACCCTCTCTCTCTCTCTCTCTCTCTCTCTCTGTATATGTGTCTCTGTGTGTGTTTCTATGTATGCGCGTGTGTATTTGCGCGTTTGCGTGTGTATATGTGGCAGAGAAGTGAGAAGGCACATTTGGCCGCCATTTTACGCCATCATTCTCCCAACTCTACCCACCCACCAAAAGATCTAGTAAATTCATTGCTGCCCAATGAATTAAGACAACGTCATATATGTCAATATCAGGCTCCCTTTTACTACTGCTGGTGGCTAGGATAGTTTAAACTTATAAGCGTTGCACATATTCAGCTTCAATGTAAAGTTATTGATAATTTGTATGTTAGTTATTTAAACGATGAATGTAATGTCTATATAATTGATGTAAAAAAACAGATCAATGACTATATCTAATTTGGTAGGCAACGCCGAGTTTTCATCATTAAAAATTCCGGATCTTTACGAAATACGAAGCCTCAAAGTCATGATACGGATCCCTTGACTCTTGCATCAAGACGTGAACTAGCAGTCAATATCGAATTATTTTCAGAATGATGTTTTTGTTTCGCATCTTTCACGTTTATGATAATGTAATAAAATTACTATCCCAAAGTGAAAAAGAAAACCAATTGCTGACCATTTCAATCTTTTCATACGAACGTCATCCTAAATTAACAACCGAATTACATACTGAATAGCAGATATGCGCATGAATATCACAGTTTCTGAGAGAAGCGCATGAAACGTCAGTTACTCACTTTCACTACCAGCAGTGTCAGTAACAGTCTTTTTCGACGTATTGGGCAGCAGAGCCATATGTATTGTATACAGTTGTTGTGCAGTTAACGCATATATTGTGTGTCGGAATTCATTTTTAGAAGTTATTGGTGAGTCTGACATTTGAGTTATTTGTTTAACACCTTCGTTACTGAACAATTATGCTGTCATTGTTTGTTGCCGAGTGAAGCTATGTTATGTGTTCCTTTGAAAATCTTTGTTTTTAAATCTTCTCTTACTAATGAGTCAGTGTTACAAAATAAAGATTATGTTCTGCAACAATATACAGATCCAGCTTTTATATTGCCAGAATGTGGTGGCCTGTGGAAGAGGATTGCGTATTCCTTGCAAAATAAAATCTGTTGAATTGAAATAGCATTTTGTGGAAAAAGAAGACCCTTCCTTTTGTATTTGGGGTTGCCTAGATGATTTGTTCACATGTTCCTGTATCATATCAGCTCCTATTCTGCTGGTGTAAGTGTCACATGATGCGCTGGTGAGAAGAGAGTAATTTAAAACGTTTAATTTTTGGTTCAACCTGTTATCATTCACACGAAAATAGTCGATGTATAAAACTGATATCCGAAGCTGTAAACGTTAACACAAACAATCATCACGCCAGCTGTTACTTGAGATCAAAAAGGAAGCAGCTAAAAGAAGCGATTAAGTGGTAGTAACATACAACACCATTTGATTTTTGTATAGTTTAAACACACTTCCAAAAGACACACATGGCAATCGACCCGAGTATCCGCGCTGATGAACCCGGGTCGGCTGCCTCAGTGTATCTTTGGGAAAGCACTTTGTTTTCATTTAATCGACATGATACTGCCAGACTGCAAAAAGAATAAACAATAGATTACGTGTAGATATGTCTAGGCCTAAGTACATTTTCTCCTATGTGCCCAAATTTGTCTAAATCAATATTAAAATCTAATTATAATGTAAGCTGCTCATTTTGCAGTGTAACTTGGTGCCTTTATCAACATGAAAATTTGTTTTCAGTTTGTCATTCCATCGTTGTAAGTCAGGGGCGACAATCCCCTACACTTCGTCATCTCAGGAGCGCTGTGGTTTGTCGCCCATACCATGCGTGAGTTTCAATCCATTTTAGTATCGTGATCTCAGCTTTGTAATTATGCAAGCATATTTATTACCAAGTTTGCTGAATGTTCTATATGTGTCTCTCTTTCCTTCCAATTTTCATTTTCTTGTCATAATTACATATAAAAGAATACGTCTATATTAAAATGTTTAATTATGTTCATTACATGATGATCAGGAATAAATAGCTAAATATAATGCAGGTTTTAAAGTATGGCCTTCGTGGTCACAATAATAGCGATGATAATAATAATGATAATAATTCTGAGGACTTTGTAAAGCTCTTAATCCTTTAAAGCTCTAAGCGCTTTGCAGTATTAGTTAAAACATACACACAAAAAGGTACAGTATATATATATATATATATATATATATATATATATATATATATATATATATATATATATATATAAACGAACTTTTTGAAATTAGTAAGAAAAACATGTTAAAAATAACTCAGGGTAAGTAAATATTGTTTAGTCTTCAATTTGTTCTTGCACTCTACAACGGTGACATTTTTCAGCACATGTTAGTGTCAGGAGGCAATTCGTTAAAGGTAGCAGGCTCCTGGAAAGGGAAAAACGTAGTAAGTAGGACTTGGTTTTGACAGCTGGAATAATGGGAATAGAAATGTCAGAAGAGAAGCGCAAGTATCTAGAAGGGCTTTACACATACGATTAGTTATGTAGCAATTTCGGACAGGTGGCAATGAAAGAAATGTAGCATCTAGAACATATTGTGTGTTTCATTCTGGAGAGAAAAGGCAGCCATTGGAGTGTACAGTTCTCAGCTCTTGGGTCTCTAAGAACGATCCGAGAAGCGGTAATTTGGAATTATTGAAGTTTCTGCAGTAGATGTTGAGACGAAACAAACTGATGATTAAAGAGGAGTACAATTATCACCTATCGAAAATGCTTCGTCTAAGATCGTAAACACATATAATCTCGTGTGTGTATATATATATATATATATATACATATATATATATATATATATATATATATATATATATATAGAGAGAGAGAGAGAGAGAGAGAGAGAGAGAGAGAGAGAGACAAACTCACACACACCTACAGGGGGCATGGTGTCAGGATAATGTGCCAGGATGGGACGTCATGCTACACATCTGCGGCATGAAACCCCAGCGCTAGACATCACAAGAAACTGCAACACTGCAGACATCGTAGCTATATGACTGAAAAATTGTTAAAGCTACGTTAAAAAATCCAGAATCACTCACACTCACACCTACAGGGCCGGCCAGACTATAACGATGCTTGTGTATTAAACGTTAGCCTAGGGCGTCATAGTGTCAGGAGCGCAAAATCAGACGGAAGTTATTTTTATTTCTCTGTTGGGGGTTGGGTGAGTGGGGGGCGCATCAAACTCATAGTACACCTATATCTTTCTCTGTATCGATATGTATCAAGTTTGACATATGTGGGATGATGGATGAATCTAGTGATGATTCTAGTGAATTTGCGGCAAATTTGTTATGCTCATTTTCGTCGTATGAGGCAGGTGTACTCCTAGAAGATGACTAACGTAATGAATCTTAAGAAGATTCTGCTAGCTGAGGTTAGCACCAGTTTCAGCACGACCGAGACGAGAACTTGGACGAGGATGAAGACCCTAAAGAGAACATAGCGAATAATGAGGCTGAGCAGCGCTTGGGCTATTCATTCTGGTAATTACTTGTATCATTTTGGTAATTATTATTATTATTCTTTCGTTGATGTTATTTCAATTTCATAATGAAAAGAGAAGGGCACGAATTTGGGCAAAACTTGGATATCTTCAGAGCAGAGTTTCATGTGGGCTTGGTTCATCAGTAACTAGTGGTGTTATAAGTTAAACACTTAAGACTCACACTGTAAGAGGTGTAGAACTAAATACTTTAACTTTATGACTCAAATTTGTTCTCTTAAACCGTGCTGAAATTCAGACACCAAATGTACTTTGGTTGAGAATGTTTACTACCCTCCACAGAGAGTAAAATTGAAGAAAAAAAGAAAAAAGAAAAAGTAATCATAGACCTGGTGTCTCCAGATGTTTAGCAAGCATATATTTTCTCTGTGGGTCTAGGTGTATAATACTAGTGGCAGAGGAAGTATACAGATTTATGAAGAAGGAAATCTTGAGAACAATACATTACTGATTAAATGTTCATTATTGTGTTACAAAAGGTAGAACAAAAGTCTAACCATGCATCACATATACATATATTTCATACCTTAACATGCAAGAACTTCTCATACATTTTACCCACAAGTTTGCTAACACAATAATGAATGATGGAGTGTATTTACCATGCATATTGGTGTACCTGTGGAAATTGCAGCAGTAAAGAAACAGTCGATAAGTGTAGATACTCTAAAGAGATCAACATGATTGGTCAAGATGGATTGTATCATTGACCATCCAAGATTTCAGACAGTTTGCTTGGATGAATATGTCCTGGAAGCAGCATACTGTGCCTACAGACAGCAATATGGAAATTGCAAGGAAATTCTGTCCGAGTACATGAACACTTGTAGGTAAAGTATTCTTACAATAGTTATGGTGCCACTATCATGGTCAATTTTGGGACAAGTGATTGCTTTATACAAATGTGAAATTATGTTTAAAAAATTTTTTCTTCATAAAATCCCTCCTTTATTGACAAAATGTACCACTTTACTTGAGTGTGGAATTTTTACCCAAATTTTTCAGTTTGATAATAGATCCTGCTAAAATCATTTGTCTATTATCTTGGAAATTCCCATGAATAAAGCTTTATTCCTCTGTAATTTCATTTCTTGAACAGATTCTATACTGTGACCTAAAAAACATATTCCTGTCTGTTCATGTTCACTTTTGATTCATTTAGCTTCTTAACACTGGTTGTAGTAGAATCTAATTTTATGCTAAAGGCATTGACTCTGAAAACATGAAATAAGTAACAGAAAACCGGGATATATGAAATAACATACCTTTATTCAAGTTTAAACATTTGCTGTATATTCTATTTTCAGTCATAATAGATACATGACTGCATAGAGGTGGCAAAAACTGACTTTCAACTGACTCGGGCTTCCTTACCACTTACTCAAGCACTGCCATCAATTCTTCGACATATTCTGAAAAATAATTGTTACCCCATTAATTCAAGAAACTGAAAAATGTCATCCACAGCCGATATTCACACTGACAATTTACCAAAGAGAATTAATGGAATTGGAAACAAGACTTAAATAGTATTCATTTTAACATACATATAAATCATAATTGAATGAATGAATGAATGAATGAATGAATGAATATTAATAATAATAATAATAATAATAATATTTGTTGCGATATATGATTTTGAATATGTGCTACAAAGAAGACTCTATGTTGGCTGTGTTTTGATTAAAATCTGTCAAGTCCGAGTTGCTTTGCTTTAGTTAGTTTCTCCCTTCTGTGTGTGTATATACGGGGGCAGGAGTGGGCAGAACTATTAATGGGGGGAATTATTGTATTCCAAGTGATATGTTCACTGTCCAATCTTAGCATAACTTTAAACATACAACTGTTATATTACCATATGTGCTTGTATACGAGTTTTATCAAATGGTATCTGTGAAGAATCAGTTGTTATGATTGGAGTGGGGTTCTCTCAATATTATAATTAAACTATTATAGAAGTCCCACCCAGGCTCGATTTTGACTGGAAGTTACATTAGTGAAAGATAGATATAAAACTCTGAGCCCGCAGTCAGCAATGCCGACGGTTAGATGGTTAAATATATAGAAAGGTTGAAACTGAATGAACAACAATTTAATAACAATTCAGATAATCAAATTATTCAATTCCCAATTACACTCATTCCTCTCGACCCTTTAATAAGCCTATTGCATCACTTGATTAGCAGTGTGAGATTGTTTTCTCCTGTCCTTGTATGCTACTCATCTGTGGTATTTATCTCTCATATGTCTCCCAATTCCTTCTCCTCTTCCTCCTCAACTTTCTCCAAATTCCTTCTGCTCCTCCTCATCGACTTCTCTGCACACCTTCTCCTCCTCGACTTCTCTTTACTCCTTCCCCTCCTCCTTGACTTCTCTATACTCCTTCTCTTCCTCTTTATCCTCCAGACTCATTTTCCTCCTCCTCCACCTTCTATCCACCTTCTCTCCAGCGACTAGACTTCTGTTGACTTCGACTGTTCGGCTAGTATCAATTCCGTCTCCCCTCTTGGAGACTCTGGACTCAACTGAACCGGAAGTTCTGTCCCCTAAAAGCTTCCTGTGAAAACACAAGGACGGTACAATATGGTTCCTTAGCCCTCTCATCTCACACTGCACACAGCCTATCATCAGATAACATCTATTAAATTTCTTCGGTCACGCATTCATTCACATCGAGATACCCATGCGTTCTTGTATGGTAAAACAAACGTCATAATACAGCACGGTATAAAGTACTTCTTATACATACATCAATAAATTCTGTCATATCAATACATATTCCTAATCCCGTTATACTAAACAATATCATAATAATCAGACGTATTCCTTTACCTTACACTCATACAAAGTACGCAAATATTCAAATATCCATGCCCTGATATATGCATACGTCCATATTAACTAATCTTACATACTTCAACCAGTTTCCAAACTCACAATTCACGCATGCGTAAATTCTAACATAACGCATTAATAAATGCACTGGTTTACTACGAAGTAACCTAATAGCGAATTACAAAATTAATTCTGACCACAAGCTAATAATCTACATAATTCTCTACGAAAGACTCAAGCCCATGTCTCAAGTACGCATGTAAATGAAACACTGCAAAGGTAATTCTACATACTAAACGATCCCAGTAATTATGTATCCATACTACAAATAATTACAATCATGATGTCGTAATATTCTGCAAAAATCGAGCAAATAACTTACTGACCTTTCCGAAACTTTGTCTTTCCTTACAATCTAACTCTAAGTTTTACGACCAATTGCAAGTGTCTCTCTCGGAGTAACCCTATTTACTCATCAGTCTTCCCAGGCGACTACTAAATTTTTTTCTTATTATTCTGAAAGTTATAATTCGGATCTAAATTGTAATCACACCCTCCATCTCAATTCCGATTGGATGTCTCTGTGAACCGATCCAATCAAACTTAGCGGACAATGTCCCTCTCGCTGTCTGTTAACGTGGGGACGGATGAAAACACGTCTCTTTCACCCCGCCGGCTTCCCTTTGATCCTAACCTAGCCTCTTAACACCTAGGTGTGATGACTACAAGCCTTTGTCAAATGATCCGAGCGGTCGCCTACGCCAGCTCAAGTTTCCGGTCTCTGGTGGGTCACGGTAACCTGGCATAAGAGATTAACACCAACCCGCGGCAATGTTTAGACATCAAACACATGGCCGTGGTAATTATCCTAGCTTATACATGACTTTATAGCTGGGGCTTAGCAAATGTGACAGTATCATTCAGTGTAATACAATTGCAATATCTACATACCCTTGACAACACGTCAGTGTAAATTACAATAAATGTCTTTATCCAAGAATTTTTTCAGAGCACCTTTGTATTTCCAGGGAAAAGAATCACTTGAATTCAATAATTTGAAGAAAATGAAATTCAACCCAAACTGGTCACAACACAACACAACTTAACGTGTCAAGAGTTTTAAGCCCCACTGAATATACCTTTATCAGAATACCAGTTGCACACCAATTAAGACGCAAAACAGATTCCCGGATGAGGGTCAAAAGTTCGTTCTTCTGGAACAATTAGAAGTTTGTACCAATTGATGTATGCTACTTGTCACGTTGTCCAGGTATGACCTTGACTGAACGTAACGATTCTTGCTCTGAGAAAGATTAAAACAAAAAAAAAGCAAAATAAAAAAGTTGTTTGCCAAAACTGTCACTGACTTTGGAACAAGGTCAAGAACTAGATACAATGTTTCTATTATTAGTTGTTTATAAAGATAAAAAAATCAATTCTGGACAATGTCAAATCCAGTAAACAATGTTACATTACAATATCATGTAATGGAATTTAAAAAGAAATAAAACTAACAAACAAACAATTAAATTAAATATACATAACACTATACACATCAGAAACTGAAGATTTCACAATGGGAGAGCTCAATAGGCATGGGTCGTTTTACGTTCCACAAAAGCACAAGATGCAGGTTATCACATTTTGACGGAGAATATTTGACTTAGTTTCAACAGCAATAAAGAGATATGTTTGACTGACCATTGCAAATCACCACAAACTAACAAAGTAAAGGAGCCAAGTGTTTGGAACTATTTTGTTAAAGTACGTATTTGTCCACCAGGCTGGCCGACGTACAAATCATCTCCAACCTTGTACAGATAATTGCCAGATAGCGGAAGCGCCTTCTGTGCTCCGATGATGCATATGGCAGTCTCCTTTAGAGTGCCTATCATCCTTTTCCAATCGTTCAGCGGTATATCTTAGCATAATCGATTGTTTTTAACGTATAGAGATGAGTTATACAGTTGTCATGGTGCAAGGTCATTAAACATTGTGATTTTCCCATGGCTTATGAATACACATACAAATCATATTTTTGTAGCCATTATGCTCTGTCTGTCTGTCTGTCTGTCTGTCTGTCTGTCTCTCTCTCTCTTGAT
>JAECUM010037455.1:0-31450 GCA_016617855.1 Megalonaias nervosa
ATATATATGTAACAGATTCTCTCGTCATGCAAGTCTTGTGCAAATTATTATATTAATATCGAACCAAAAACAAACGTATAACGTGACGTAGAAACCACGCTGATGACGTCACTAATGCTTCTGCTTTGTTCCAAATTTCAGTATATCTGTATCTAAAGGTCATCTTGGCGATAATTTTGCCGATTAAATTTAGATAAACATAAGATTATTTACGATAAGAATGTTTAATTTACATATATGAGCTTCATTTGAAAATATTGGTATGTAAAGAAACAACAGTGAGTGAGAAACAAAACATAATCAGTGCAAAATGCCATGAGTTACTAAGTAATGATCTCATCGAACTCTCTTCAAGTTATCGGAAAGGTTGCTTTAATTTATAAATGATAGATGATTAGGTGAAGGTTACAACTTTACAAATATTTCGTCAAACCTGGTGTAAAATGAGCTCTACGATTTGTTGCTGGTACATTAAACCTTTATGACTTTAAGACGAAGTTCAAATTGTAAAGCTTTCATAGTTTACTTGTGCATGAAGAAACAAAAAACTAATAATTCTAAACCGAACAAGACAATTATAGCAATAATGTCTAGTTTTAGCAGGAAACAATTTATTACAGGTAACACGAATAATTAATAGCTTCCTCAATTTACACAGGATGCTTTCTCGCAATTACGTAACCTTTAAGGACAATGGCATTCACCCCTCTGCACGCACTATGATAATAGAGCCAGAAGAGCGTGCCTGGATAGGAAAATGAAGTCGAACTTATGGTTAGTCTCAGTGCATTCCATGTCGAGGGCAGAATGTATCATAAATGAGAGATGGTCTTGATGTTCAGTAGAACAAGGAATTATAACGAGAGTCAGTCTAGAAGCGCAATAGCAGAATGTACTATAATATGAGGCAGTCTTGAAGTCCAATACCAGAATGTACTATAACGAGAACCAGTCTTGAAAACCAATAGCAAAAATTACTCTAGAGTCGGTCGTGAAGCCAAATAGCAGAATGTGCCATAATGGGGTCGTTCATATGCGTTTAATGTTCTATGAAATAACATGTTCCTTACCTGGCTAATAAATGTCACTTGTTGGCAGAAGGCAACATTTACGACGTTGATCTGAATTCTTAAAAAAGAAGACAAAAGAACAATATTATTGGTCTCTTCTATAATGCTAAGCAACTTCATCTCGCTAGTAACTCGCGCCCCTTGCTGTCACGTCTGAGCGTCAGTGAGAGGGCCAACCATGTATCAGCACTAGTCACAATTGAATGCCTTATTGCACCAAACAGTATATGGCATTTTTTTTTTTCTGTCAAAATCCAAATCTTTTCTTCTTGTTTAGTTTTGTATCTCAATTGATCTGGAAGAGAAATGCATACCACACTCACACACGTACACGCTAAAGGCACAAACAGAACTGTTTTTCAATTAAAAAATGAAGACCAGAGAAATCAAAAATGCACAAATCTTTCTTGTCATAATATTATTCGTGAAACGGCATTTAAAGTGCCCGTTTTTGGAAAGCTGGAAGTACAACTCCATCAATTGTGATAAATGAGCACACAGGCATGTTGATTAATTGTATATCAGAACTATGATGTATACTTCCTCCCTGCCTTTCTAACAGTAGAAATAATACATTGGCATCAAATGAGACAATGGCCTCAAAATGCGATATATATGATTGAGTAGCGCTGACAACTCAGATGTAAAAAATGACACTGTCCTGACAGTTTGAAGGGCATTTACACAGCATATTGTCAGTTTCATCAATTAAGTGGACATACTGAGGAAATATAGCCATTGGATTCATAGCTACATACTTGCTTTTTAATAACTCTAAGGCGTTTGTAAGGGAAACAACAACAACGACATTTAAGGCACCATAAGGCAAATTTAAGGTTGTTTTTTCTTTTTACAGGCAAGGTATGTTTTTAATACAACAGTCAATTTACGAAGAAGGTAATGAAGTGAGTTTCAAACAATCTGGATTTAACAAATGCAGGAAAAGCTTTAATTACGGCAAGAGAGCACACAGGCCGTAAGTCTTCCATATATATAATTAAACCCTTCATACATAAATAAACCCTTCATAATACTTAAACCCTTCATATATACCTACACCCTCCCTACATACCTACACCGTTCATATAAACCTACAATCTAACTATATACCTACACCCCCCCTATATATCTACACCGTTCATATAAACCTACAACCTCCATATATACCTACACCCTCCATATTTACATAAACCCTACATATATACCTAAATCCTCTAAAGCTACACCCTCCATATATCCTTACACCCTCCCTATATACCTACACCGTTCATATAAACCTACAACCTCCATATATACCTACACCCTCCATATTTACATAAACCCTCCATATATACCTAAATCCTCTAAAGCTACACCCTCCATATATCCTTACACCCTCCATATATACTTACACCCTCCACATACACTTACACCCTCCATATATACCTACACCCTCCATATATACCTACACCCTCCATATATACCTACACCCTCCATATATACTTAAACCCTCCATATATACCTACACCCTCCATATATACCTACACCCTCCATATATACTTAAACCCTCCATATTTAAATAAACCCTCCATATATACCTAAATCCTCTAAAGCTACACCCTCCATATATCCTTACACCCTCCATATATACTTACACCCTCCACATACACTTACACCCTCCATCTATACCTACACCCTCCATATATACCTACACCCTCCATCTATACTTAAACCCTCCATATTTACATAAACCCTCCATATATACCTAAATCCTCTAAAGCTACACCCTCCATATATCCTTACACCCTCCATATATACCTACACCCTCCACATACACTTACACCCTCCATATATACCTACACCCTCCATCTATACCTACACCCTCCATATATACCTACACCCTCCACATACACTTACACCCTCCATATATACCTAAATCCTCTAAAGCTACACCCTCCATATATCCTTACACCCTCCATATATACTTACACCCTCCACATACACTTACACCCTCCATATATACCTACACCCTCCATCTATACCTACACCCTCCATATATACCTAAATCCTCTAAAGCTACACCCTCCATATATCCTTACACCCTCCATATATACCTACACCCTCCACATACACTTACACCCTCCATATATACCTACACCCTCCATCTATACCTACACCCTCCATATATACCTACACCCTCCATATATACCTACACCCTCCATATATACTTAAACCCTCCATATGTACCTACACCCTCCATCTATACCTACACCCTCCATATATACCTACACCCTCCATATATACCTACACCCTCCATATATACTTAAACCCTCCATATGTACCTACACCCTCCATCTATACCTACATCCTCCATATATACCTACACCCTCCATATATACTTACACCCTCCACATACACTTACACCCTCCATCTATACCTACACCCTCCATCTATACCTACATCGTCCATATATACCTACACCCTCCATATATACTTACACCCTCCACATACACTTACACCCTCCATCTATACCTACACCCTCCATATATACCTACACCCTCCACATACACTTACACCCTCCATATATACCTACACCCTCCATCTATACCTACATCCTCCATATATACCTACACCCTCCATATATACTTACACCCTCCACATACACTTACACCCTCCATCTATACCTACACCCTCCATATATACCTACACCCTCCACATACACTTACACCCTCCATATATACCTACACCCTCCACATACACTTACACCCTCCATATATACCTACACCCTCCATCTATACCTACACCCTCCATATATACTTACATCCTCCATATATACTTAAACCCTTGATATATTACAATAGAAAATAAATACATAGATTACGATACAACATATACGAGAAGCAGGCCACAGTCGCGATAAATTTCTCAAATTATTTCCTCAAACGGAAATTTTTCATTTTATTTACTTATGACATTTCTGACGATGCTGTGATGCAGATATAGTACAAGGGTTAAAAAATAGTTCGACGGTTTTGTCATTTTATTCTTAAAAACAACTGGTTGAGAAATTCCTCAAATTATAGGTTGTCTTCGATTTGTCCTCAAATATAAAACAATGTAAATTTCATACAAATGCAATATATAATGGCTGTATCCATGATTCCTGCTTAATGTTAGGTGTAAAACGCATTATTCAAAATCAAGGAACAAAGGCGATATTAAAAAAATGAATATAAGATAGCAAATTTGAGATGCGTTGTGAAACCGGGCCCAGATAAAGATAAATATGGAGCTTTACATTAATAGGTTTAAAGTAAGAAGGGGAAAAGAGCGGTAACAAAAGCTCTCTAATATCAATGATATATCGCCTGAAAAAAATCAGAATAGGTCACGTTCCGTACATTGACATGCGTAATTAAGATCATTGTGTGTAGTCTTATTTAACGTGATACAGCCGTCTTGAATTGTAATCGCCTGTTAAAGTACCTACTATACAGAATACCCGCCCCTGTTTTTTTGTTTTTTTTTAATAACATAACATGCCGTACCAAGTAATATCATGTTCCATAAAGATTGCTGCACGCTTCTGGATAAATATGTGTTCAAAGATTTGCATGTAGAAAGTATTTCTCCCTTAAGAAAATGTGATAACTTACTTTACAAACGGTATTTAATATCTGATAGCACGTCAGCCGTCAAAGTCAAGAAGATTATGTCGAAGGTGAATGAAAACATCTTGTGAACAGTATGACCTAACTATACGACTTTAAGACTTGTTTTGTGTTGTAATCGTACTTTGACAGACGGGCAGAATATTATAATAAAGTGCTGGGTATAACAGGAGAGTCAGAGTGGACAACCATTTTCAAATGAATTTTTCGAGTCTATGAGTGCTTGCTTCTTAGTTAATGAAAAAAACGGAGTAAATGAATCATTTGCTTTGCACGTACTTCCCTGTGGGGAAGTTTCCTCAACAATGACCATAGTGACCTAATCAGGATTTGTTTTGCTACGTGAAAACCAAGTTAAAGACAGGCTTTCATTCATCATGTACTTCGCAAAATGTCTGTCAAAAATGATACAATAAATACTAATAGTCATAACATTTAGATTACGGAGATTACACAATTCTCACGCTCCACCTCATATTTAAATAAAAATTCTGATATCTGATTGGCTCATGATCAAGATCTAATAAACTTTTTGATGGCTCGTGTCCAAGATATGACCAGTCAGACGTAATCATTTTCAGCTGGGTCTGTGTTAAAACGTAATAATGTTTTAATCCCCTAATCGGTATAATTTAACTTCACGTGCTGCCATGAAGTAGCAAAACCTAGATAACGGTGCAACAATATGATGAATGACTTTAATGCTGACCCAGTTCCAGATACGTAAATCTTGACCCACCTAGTAAAAGTGCTGATCATCGTTGACACGATATCAAGTGGCGAAGGGATCGGATGAGCCAAGCTAAGAAGAACCATCGCTAGAATCAATCACATTCCACCTGTATCTCACTGACATAGAGGCAATGTTTGTACTTTTAAACGAACACCAAGAACATACTTTGGAATAATCTTCGGTAACGTGACACTTTCATCACCTTAAACCGAAAGTACTAAAGGTAACATGTAAGAAGCTACAACCTCTGCAGATCACGTGCCTTATTTATATAGCAAAGTGTATTTAATCTCTGATAACGTCTCAGCTATGTATGCAAATATGCAAATATGGCTGTATAGAGGAGAAAATTATATATATATATATATATATATATATATATATATATATATATATATATATATATATATATATATATATACACACTTAAAACATTGAATTTCATCTCAGGGAAACACGCCTCCTCGTTTAGTTTAGTTAATCAGGATTAACTTCCTCCAACAGCCAAGATTTTAATACTCCCATTGAAGCTAGAATAATTCTGTCTAGTCCATCTTTATTAATAACTATTCATCGACAATTTCATTTTATGACACCTATTTCCAATGGACCAAGATTGTTTCTGGCTTGTCTCAACTTTGTCATCCTCCACTGCTTGACTTGCCGTTAATATCTCTGTCGGACCGTTATTCTACCGGGTCCTAATTAAATTCATTCATGCCCCCCACCGCGAAACACTCGCAGCGACGTTTAGCGTCCCCAAATTTCGTTTCCTTTCCTTTGACTTCGGTATTTTCCCTCCTAGGCCCTGCTTTGACATTCCATTGCATAACGAAGAAAGCCGTTGAGGGCAGGGTGACCCAGGCTACGTAATTCATAGTATCTTCTATATTTATACGGGGGCCTTTCTGGGGAGAACAAAAAATAAGTGTTCCTACCATCACAATATTTTGTCCATTCTTGTGCTAAAGTTCGCACAGTATTATATCGTAAAATGAATATATATCTCGAAAGATAAAGTGTACATGTATGTCCTCTAAAATTTGTAATGTTTCTATGGAAAAGGATTACACTACTTTGAAATTTCTATAGAACTCGTATAGAATAGGTTGAAAATTCTTTGCCTGTTAATGGAAACTGATAAAATGGCAAATTCAAATTCATCACATGGAATAATATATTGTGTTAAAAGATCTTTGGCCAACAAGTAATTCTCATGCTTCAGTTTTCGCAGCTATTAGTTAGAAAACAGTTTTGTTTGAAAATTAGATATGACGGTGATGCAAACTGTAAAATATGAAAGGAAAAGGTATGTATTCTCTATCGTTATGTATAGCTATATTCCTGGTAACTCCTAGTACATGATTTTGTCAAATTTTGTTTGTATTTTGTTTCATATATATGTATGTGTGTGTGTGTGTGTGTTGTTGTTGTTGTTGTTGTTGTTGTCTATTTGTGATTGAATTTTGTAATAAATTGGTTTTGCATAGTCAAACAATAGTCAAGTACTTGCTTTGGGGCGAAAATCCATATATGCCCAGCGAAACAGAAAAAAAACTCCACAAAGTAGGGGTGTCTGAAAGTATGAAAGACGCTATTTTCTCTAACATTTTAATGTGTTCGTCTTGTTTGGAATCTAAACTGTTCATACTTCTGTTACAGCTAGATGACTGGGCGCCCTTTTGAGCCATAAATGAATAAAAAATACGGACGAAATTAGCTCAGTTTGCAGGTATAAAGAATGTACACAGGCAGGGAACATGTGTTTTACCATGTAGTTTCAAAGAACCAACTGAAGTCAAGAAAGCTAAGACACGAAGGCTATGATCATAAGGTTTTGTTTTATCCTATAATGGATGTCGTAGACTTGTGAGATGTCAGTAAGTCAACCCTTGACTGACTCATGGCCCAAAGATGAGAGGCTTTTATAACTGTGAGTGATTCATCAGTACATCTATGAACCTCTTCTATGTCCATTTTCTTTCTTTCTTTTTCTTAACTATCTGTTGAGAAAATCGTATTTGTCTCCTCAAGGATCAAAATTGTCAGATTTCTTACTTGTCTACAAGGCTCAATGTATCTTAAAATCAAATACCAGTTATTCATTGAGGTGGAATTGGTGTTTCCCTTTAAATGAGAGAGAGAGAGAGAGAGAGAGAGAGAGAGAGAGAGAGAGAGATTAAACACTGTTTGGATGGAAAGGTTGACAATCGCCGATAACGTTGATTTTGAGAAAGTAGCCGCCCACTAAAAAAATAGATAAAAAAAAACAACAAAAAGGGCAATGGAACATTGGAGAAAATACAACGATATCTCGTCTGGAGGGTAAAGTTTTAAATCAAAGATCGCCGATTGGATTTACTACAGCATGCTTGGGACTGATTACAACGGAAGTTCGCAAAAATAATCAAAAACTTGTACTTCCAGGTCGCACGTATAGAACATCGGCAAAACTTAATTGCTAAAGAGATGATGTTCCTTTTTGGCTGTTGGCAATTTGATTTTTAACTACCGCCCCGACATAGCTACAATTGTTAAACACACACACACACACACACACACACACACACACACACACACTGTAATAAAATGTATGATTAAAAGACTGTCTCAAAGATTTTATTTTCACTGGAAAGTTTCCAGGCAAATTAACATGGAAAAACGTATTTGAGACAAGAATACAGGTATTCGAGGAGAGAAAACATGAAAGCAGTATCCGAAATCCATCAAAAGGATTAGGTCGATTTTAAAAATTGATTGACCAATAGATGATAATGTACTTAATTATATATGCTACCTGGCGCTTTAAACAATATTTCAGTACGACTAAAACTCGAGTCATGGATTAACGCGATAAGACTACTTACCAAGTATTTCATTAAAATAAAGGATATTATATATTCGATTGATTAGAGAACTTACACAGAAAATAATTGAAGAAATAATTGCATTGAATGTCAAAGCGACTATGATACTATTTTTTTTTTTTTTATTTTTTTTTGCGTAGTTCTATCCTCGGGAGCTTCTGAAGGATATTGTAAATTAGCAAGCTTAGTATGAAATCAGATAAAAATATGTCTGATGGATATTAAATGATTCAACAGAAAATAATATCTCCGTTGATAGAAACCCAAACTGAGTGACTGTAAATAATTCCTTGCACTGTACATATAAACCAAGAGTAATATTTTAAAGCATGTTTAATTGCTAGTATTGGTATTAACTTATTTATTTTGCTTGCTCTTGATTTAGAAGTAATTCGCATGGCTTTATAAAATTTGAATTCCGTATTTTCGCGGTTTTATGTATTGTATTGCATTTCTTTAATTTACCTTTAAATCTTTAGAAAATGGAGAAAATCAATCAATAAATAAATCAATCAATCAAATCTGAGCAATCTCATGCTGACTTTACTATCTGGGAAATTTCAACTCCAGATTTATAAAATACTGACATCTAAAGTGGCGAACAAGAAACCCAAACTGAGTGACTGTAAAACAAGACATAAATTTGAATCTGCGTGTCTTCTTTCCGAATCAAATACCTGGACCTAACTACATAACGAGTGGTACACAGTAATTTGAGTTTTCCTTAGCATTACTCGTTTGAATTATTTTATTTTAGTAATGTTTTCATTCCGTCGAGTTGTATAAAAAAGTTCAACGTCGGAAAACTTACAGCGCAATAACACCTTCAACTTCTAAAGTAAAATTTTTTATCTGGTGTTAAAGACCGTTTAAATTTGACGTCAAAGTATAAACTTACTTAAACGGATGTTTGCCGATAAAGATCAATGTGCACTTGATCTTCGTCTCCAGTGCTATGCGAAGGCAACTTAAATAGGAAACCGTGTATTCCTTTTTCAAATGAAAACACACCAATTTATCCTGTGATATTTGCGGTGAAAAAACAAAAACAAGAAAACAACTTGTATACATGTGCTCAAATTCCATTGCTAGTAAGATATCGAAAAGAAAGTGGTACCACCCAAAAAAACCCCTGAATAATCCATGACCCTGGTTTCTACGTTACCAGTGTTAATTGTCGATAGGATCGTAATCGTGGAGTTTGTAAGAGTACAAAATGAGACAACAGCACCATCAGGTATGGTTTTCACAAATATTGGAAAGGTCTGTACTTTAACTCCAACGTTGAAATAAACAACGTTTCATGCTGCTTCGATTATTCAATTTTGGATACATTATACGACTCCGCCAGCAATATCAACGAATACCTTTTACGTTACCGCCTCAGATGAACCTGCAAGCATGGTTGAATTATTGCAGCCACCTGCAGCCAACCATTAGGGTAGACTAAAGTACGTCTACAGTCATGTACATTACCATGTTGCGCGTACATGTCATAAAAGCAAACGTGTGTTTTGGACTGAGGTTACCTTATTTTTGTTGTTGTTGCTCATTGTGGCATTATTTTCACAGGTTTCCTCTTCCCACCCCTCTAAAACTTAAAGGTCAGACTCTAAGGTTCACATGGTTGGCTTTGACTCTATACATTTAAATCTTAATCTACCTGTTCAAAATACAGGTAGACAAGGTGTCCTGGTGTGAGCACATTGGTAGAGTCAATGCCCTTGCAGTATATATGCTGCAGTGTAATTAATTCATCACATTTTAAGTGCGGAGAAATGTATTAAATTCTCAAAGGAATTGATGTTCACATTTTGCCAACTTGCCGTCTACGCCATTGTTGTCAACCCCAGGGATGTGACGGCTCCAAATTTCTTCGTAGTGGTCGTTATCAGGGCGGATTCATGAATATCGTTTAGGAAGAGCGTAAACAAGTAGGCAAACAGGGCCGGATTAAGGGTTGGGGACCGGGGACACGTGTCCTGGGCCACACTAGTAATAAGGCGCTCCGTGGTTGCGATGGATAAAATTAGATGTGCTTAAATAAACCATATACAGGTGTAAACACCTAATACTTAGGTTAATATACCAGTAAATAATTATACAAATATAAAGGGCGATTTAACGACTTCAGGGTGAATTTGTTGATCTCTAAGGGCTTCCCATCTTAAGTGCCCACGCCCTCCCCCAAAGCCTTTATCCAGCTCTGTACGTAAGGGGACTGCAGGGTGGAACCCGTGGTGGGGGCCAAGTGGGCGAAGCTCACGGAAGCTCCTGCATTGTAAACGTTTCCAGGGCGTAAGTTTAAAGATATAATTGTAAAGAAAACTTCCTCAAGGAAACGCTCTGATTGTTTCGCACTCATTTTTAATGAGGTGGGGTGGAAATGCTTAAGCTCAACCTCCATCCCTCTACCCCCTCCCCGATCCACATTGTTATAATGAATATTCGCAAATACCTATCCCTATATGTACAGTTGTCAATAAGTGCTTAAAGACAGGCTTTTATTATAGACCTTTGTCATAAGCGCTTTTGGAAAATGCGATTGTCCGTTGATTGTAAATACATTATCTGCAAAAAGAGGAAATAACGTCTTTTGACCTAAATATTAATTAACGTTATATAACTTTACGGATTGCAACGCCTGTCTAGGTCTTTGACCCGGCTGCTTCCATTCAGATAAACGTAAAACATGTTTAGAACTGAAAACAGATTTCCACTTCCGGATGAACTATAACACTATCACCCAAAGGAGGAATAATCGTCAGTGACTTTTCTTCACCGGCTTCTAAGTGTACAAAATTAAAACAAAATTAAAACATAATGATTGCTGATACGATCAAAAATGAATTTATTCAATAGATGGCATCTTGTGAGAAGGTGGAAATAGTCATTTGAAATAGTTTCGTTGCCCCGGGGAGAATGTTAAACGTACACTACATTAACACGTGTGAATTATGTCTAATTTTTACCTAATTTAACCTTTTTAGATGCGCGAAAAATGGCTTCTGAATGCAGTGGATATGTAAATATGCAAGGCATTGATTTTTGTTGTACAAGTAATGTTAGGGGAGCAACGGTACAAAATGTTACGAGTCTACAATGCTAAACTTGACTTCGTCAGAATTTGTGGAAATAGGTGTGATGCAAAATTATACTTCTTAAAATGTGTGGAAGCACTCCACCGGACGGAAATCATTGCCGCGCATTTGGAATAGTATACGGAAATCGTTGCCATACAGTTGGAATAACATACAAAAATCAGTGCCGTGTGTTTGAAATAGTATACGGAAATCAGTGCCATGCATTTAGAATAGTATGCATTTCACTGAAAGTTGGAATAGCATAATTTTATGTCAAAGTTGGTAGGGAAAACCGATTCGATGAAACTTCATAGCCCAATATTCCAGTTTGTCATATCTTCAAGGTATCGCTATACTGCTTGATGCGGTCAGTTTTTATTGCATCTAATTGTAGTCGCTATAAAAAAATTATGTCATTTCAGTCCGATGCATATTAAATTCAGCTCTCGTTACAACGATACTCATTGCAATGGAATATTCGAGTTCCAACAGAAAATAATTGCAACAAACGCCTTAAATGGTAAATTATATCTTTCTAATGGAATTTTTAGGCTCCCTCCCATTCGAGAGCAATTTCCCGGTAACAAACGTACATATTCATTTTATTTGTTATAAGAACACTGTCCTTACTTTAAAATTTACTTTTCTTGTACTATGTTGCAAGTTAGCATGTCAATATTTCTATGAGATTTACGACACGAAGTAAAGATTAATATTTTGGTCGCAGTCTATTCATTTATTCATCTTGGTTTGACACCCTTTAAGACGAGGATAATAACAGTTGAGCTTTATAATCATGATCTTTACAACGAAGTATTTGTTAGTACAAAAAAAAATGTCTCGAAACAAACTTGGTAATTTTAAGGGACTGAACATTTAATTTTAAGGGGGAGCTATGATTTTCTTTTGAAGCCAAATATTTCGTTTTCGTGTTGCCATTTTTGTGTTTCAACTGATATAATGGAATAAAATAAGTTCTTTTTTTCGGCACATCAAATCAAGCATATTGTTTGAAGCGATTTGCGGGCAGGACATTTTTTTTCAGAAAAATCCAAAGCGGCCCCGCCTCATTTCCCATCCCTGAAAATGAAATGGTAGTTCCTAATTAGAGTTGACTGTGTTTCCAGAAAATGCGTAATTACCCATGCTACATGTTTATGTTTGTCCAAGTTGTTGCTTAGCAAAACGTAGGACAGTCTTGGTGTATAATTTGCTTATGACTACTGAACTTTACTCATAGACAATAATGGAAATATATCAAGAAATCAACTAGTGTAGAATACCTGTTAGAACTCTTATCTAAGAAAAATCTAGTGGATCTAATGATATGGTATCGTAGACCTGTAATTTTTTCCTAAACAGATGGAAGCCTATGTTGACATGTCGGTAATCCCCCAAGAATGGAAAGAGAAGGTTCGCTATTGACAAGGTCGGGGGTCCTTTAACCTGTCAGAGAACGGATCACAAACACCGAAGACTAATGACCTGAGAGTGGCTTTTAACTGTCACGCAATCTGACTTAATTCCAAATAATCCCATAGAGCAAGACATGCCGAGCTTATGTTAGAGAACGGTCACATAGACCTAAAAGTACTTATAAAGAACATGCAGTGTGCACTAGTATCCTGTTTGAATTCTCATCTGTTTCAATCAGTACATACAATTTCTAAGAGAGTTTGTATAGTAATAAAGTTTTTAAAATATCTCCAGACACTGGTCCAGAGTCTTGAGATAAGACCCGTTAATTTGTTAATTAATCTACAAACATGTACACACACTGTGCAGCAAATGCACTCACTTCAGTGTAAAATAAAATCCCTAATGTAATGAGTCACGTGTCTATCCCTAAATCCCAGTGGTTTAAAGGATTAGCCTATGATTGCTAAATTAGACTGTATCGAAAACAGGCGAGTGAAATGCTTCTTTTCTCATTGAACTTATGGTCCAAACAGTGTCCAGTTGACAGAAGGTATGAAAATATCCTTCTGTATAAAGCCGGACAGAGACATACATTTTGGCCACATGATTACATCCTCTTCACGTCCATTTTGTACATATATTCCAGTTTTAATATTTTATTTTTGTTTTGTTTTTAACACCAATGTATTATTTTTCAAAAGGTGTAATTTAAAAGTAATAATTACTTTCACATGATCAAGTAAATCCCTGGCAGCCATCAACACCACCAAGATGGCGGCAGAAAATGAATCGTCACAGAGGCATTTGCGTTACTCTCATAAAATTCGTTCTGCACTTTAATGTCAATGTAACCCATATTTTGTGTGATATAAAGTATCTTGAATGCACTTTACCTTCTTTTATGTAATTTTATAGCTGGCTTTCTAAGTGTATAAGATTCGCATATCACGAACATCATTAATAGATATTTACCTTATTCTTTGATGTACTTTACCTATTTGCCCATAACTTGATAGCTGCCTTTCTAAGTATATAAGATTCACATATTAGGACTAAATATTTACTGCATTCTTTGATGTACTTCACAAACCTGACTGTAACTTTATAGCTGTCTTTCTAAGTATATTAGTTTATCTTACTCCTTGACGGACTTCCTTCTAATTGTTGTAATCTCCATGTGGTTTCAGGCAGATTTGGAAGGAAAGAAGAGTTGCGTATCTAACCTTGCTTTTATGATGTATACAGTTAAAATTGCAGTTAAATAATTTATTTTATTTTAAAACTTAACTGTCATACTTGAGCGACGATTAAGCTAAAATAATGCTCTATCCTAAAAAAAAAAGTCACGAAAAACTCGTAAAATATCATCAGGTATTAATTTCAAAGCCTTACGATCTGATACATTGGTTTGGTAATGTTGCATTGACCGCAGACAAGTTTAAAAGTTCGTTCACAAAGAGTGGGGGCTTTTTACTTTAGCAAAAAAATGCATTTGTTGGTTAGATTACATGCATTGGAACCTGCCATATTAATTTCTTCCGAGATCGTGTACAAAAATGTGTGTGTGTGTGTGTGTGTGAGAGAGAGAGAGAGAGAGAGAGAGAGAGAGAGAGGTATTTTTACAGGACTAAGAAAGTTCTGCTGTTTTGTTGACTTGTTTGCGACATTCGTCGTCCCTGCCACAGGATGTGACGTAGGTATATGATTAGAATGCTTGCAAAATGTAATCTACGATATTGTATATCAGCTAGTACCAGTTTCAACGTTACCCATGCATACAAAATATTAATATTTCCAATATTAGTTACAGTATATATATATATATATATATATATATATATATATATATATATATATATATATATATATATATATGGTTTACTGAGGGTCCAGCAGTTTGTAAAAAGAAAGGCTCCAATTCGTTACATCGATTCTGAGGTTTGGGATGTTGTCAGATACATTTCGATGCCCAAATTCCATATCTCAAAAAAAGGCACAAGACAAATGTTCAGATAAATTTCGAAGCCAAAAGTCCATATCTCTATTAAAGGCGCAGGACGATTGTTTACCATTCCTAGAAACGTCACATGAAAGGTAATGTGTGTACAGCATTATGTTTACATATTATTTCTTCCTTTATTTTCTCTGCTTTATTTTTGTGTCTTTGAAACTTTGCAAAATATTTGTAAGGCGGATTCTTGCTATGGTTAGGAAATTTTATATGAATCTTACATAGTTAATAGTATTTTTATAAACTGTATATAGCTTAAAATAATCAGACTTTTAAAAACTTAATTCTCCTTTTCTTCCAACATCCACATTTTTCCATCAATGTCGGAGATATTGCTCTTTTCAGACTGAGATTATTGCAGAGGATTCTCTACCAGTATTTGCCATCTTAGAGGACGTTCAAACATCTGAATGAAGTAAATTTTGTATTTTGAATTTTGATATACTGTGCAATATAGTCTTCTCCAGGTGTAGATGCAGAAGGTACATATACGTTCTTGCATGCATTAACGAAGACTGGTTCGGTTAAAACGGTTTTCTGTAAGATTTCGTCATTGTAAGATACAGTTTGTATTGTATTTATATTCACTTCATTGCAGTTGACCTAGCTGCATTAGGCATATTTATTAAGTTACGTTTCTGTCCTTGCGTCTTTCATGCAAAGGCTATCTTTTTCGTAAACTCCTCCA
Organism: Megalonaias nervosa; assembly: GCA_016617855.1. Taxonomy (NCBI): domain Eukaryota; kingdom Metazoa; phylum Mollusca; class Bivalvia; order Unionida; family Unionidae; genus Megalonaias; species Megalonaias nervosa. The sequence continues at coordinate 15,522 of JAECUM010037455.1, forward strand.
AGAATAGATTTCCCCCTGCTTTTCTAGCTAGTTTGCATTTATTTTCACTACTTATGTATTAAGCTTAAAATCTTTGTAGAATTAATCATTTATCGTTTAGGAGATTATTGAATCTTCTCTTTAAGTTTATTCAAGACCGTATCATGTCTATATCTTTCAGAAAGCAGTCAATTTTGTTTCTGCAAATAGTTTGACTATATAATAATAGGATATCACGAACCGTAGACATGCTCTGTTACTCCAAAACGTACCAATCTTTTAAAGTATGCTGATATGGATACAGAGTGTATAGTTTTAATACGATGGATATTAGTTTCATGGAATTCGAGTAAGAAACGTCATCGTCAGTATTATGGAATTAGAGTAGGAAATGCCATCTTTAGTATGATGGAACTCGAGTAGGAAAAGCCATCTTTTGTACTATGGAATTCGAGTAGGAAAAGCCAATTCTGTCCTATGGAATTCGAGTAGAAAATGACATCTTTTATATTTTGGAAATGGAGTAGGAAATGACATCTTTCGTACTATGAAATTGGAATAGGGAATGACATCTTTAGTACTATGTGATGCATCAGACTTGACGTAGTTCGAATAACCACAGATAATATTGTCTTCAAGATTATATGCTTATTTTACTATCTATCCTTCATACAGAGGGAGTGTACGCGAAAGTACTTACAATCAAACATTTCACCACTGCTTTGTAGTTTTAGGGGTTCTTTTCAGAGCACAGTTGGATCCCAGTTACGGTTTCTGACACTTCTAGTTAACGCATTATCATCATTGAATCGTTGTGATTGTAACGAAACAAGGTCCCGTTTATCAGATAAAATATTAATATAACGTTAATCACTTTTGCTCGTTTTCAAACAGGACTGCGATGAAATTAAACTGCATGCTCACGGAATAAATCTTGCACTGTGCAGACAGCGTCATGATAAAAAAGAATAATTTTCATCTTGCCAGCACTAATAAAGTGCAAGGTTGTCAGATGGTCGTTCATCGTGTCCATGGTTCCTTAAATATTTCGTCTTTCCCTTTTCAGCTGGCGTCAAAAGCATAAATATGTACTGATTAGGGACGGTGCACTGCATGTTTGAATTTTTGTAACAGAATCTTTTTTTCACATGCAGCTATTATAAACCAGCTGAAACTCTCCTTGACACCGATAAGCAATTTGACATATATAAACCTTTACCGTGGTTGTTGAAGGGGACTTAGGAGCTCGTCTTTACAGGTCACTGACATTTCACCTGTTTGTCCGCGTCAGTTCGAGTCTCCCAGTGTAGGTAAGTAAAAAGCTTTCCAGTAGCTTCCCTTGGGTCGGTGGTCCTTCTCAGGGGTTTTCCCCGGGGTTCTTGTTCCACCAAATATATTGGACGCGTGTATTGCCTGTCGTGGGCTGAATAATGGCGGCAAACCCACAAAACACAAAACACCTGTACATTGTGAAGATGTAAACAAAGTATGACGACATTACACGTGCGGATCAGTGGACCGGACCTGATTAGTGCCGCGTTTAAAACATTTTGCGGTTACTGTTGTGAGCACCAAGTAAAGATGCTTAGCTTTAATCACAAGGAAATGTCCCCAAATACAAGCCTAAATAGATGATTCATGCAGGAAGTCTCCGTCTGATCCTGACTTGCACTTTGTTAACATCTTTGTTAGCAAACCTAGAATAAACATTTAATACGCTCGTTGGCCCGAATCATGTAAATTGTCAGAAATCAACCCCATATAATCTTGTTACTCGCCACTATCAACTAGCAAGGTAGTGCACAACATGCCCCCGAATATCATACTATGAATGTTAGAAACATGACGAAAATGCATTAAACAACATACACATATATTTTAAGATGACTCGAGGTGATATTTTCCTTTTTTAAAACAAAGAGGGGGTGGGTGTACAAGCCTTCTCATCAATAGACACCACGAGTGCACAATATGCGTTAGTGTGAACCTTTATTTTGACGTCATGGAGATCTACGTCATTTAGGAAAAAAGGAGGTGGTTCAAATTATATCCTAAACTAATAGTATTTCGATTCGATTATCCTTTAAATGAAGCTTTAAATTTGAGGACGAGCCAAAACTCTTTACGTCGAACAACATTGAAACAGCATACAATTTTTGATTCATGTACATACATGGTGTTATGAAGACAGCGGTACCGTTCAATATCCCATGTCATCTTGATTCACTATATCGTCATTGTTCATAATCTGCTGAATTCTTAGCATACGAAATGAATGCGATTAAGAAACCTTGGGAAAATCTTCAGTCTTTGAAATCTCTACATATGACAACGATCTGATTCGATGGCTATATACCATCATATTCGTATAATATAGGCGCGGTTGCTCGGACTTGAGATTTCTTGTCTCTAGACATCACGCGCACATTCAATATGTCTTTGACTGGTATTCTCGTTGTTAGTTAAATATTAAGTCCGCAATCGAAGGAAAAGTAAATGTGTAGCCAAGGCTCTTCTGTGGATGTAAGAAAAGCTAACCACGGCCTTGGACGAAACAAAATAGCTACATATCAGTCGTGGAGTATTGTTCAAAGACTCCTAAAGAAGTGTTGAATTTTCAGATAGTAATATTCAGTTGGTACATTTTATGATTCTCCGTATCAATAAATGGTTCCATTCCGTGGAAAGAAATATCTTAATTATAATAAATGCGCAAATTTAATTATTCGATGAATATTACTCAAAAACACATTGCTACTCACCAAATATGAAATGATACCTTTTTGATTAGATTGACACAGGTGATTAAACATAAATTAAAATTTTGGAACCCGATTCAATAGAAAATATAATATTTAGTTACGAGAAAAGTAGTAGAGACCACAAATCACTCGATGTAGTCGGAATGTCAAGAAAGTTTTATACACATTTTATTTTCCATGTAGAAGTCAAATCGTCCAGGTATCTGTGCTGGGACTCGACTAGTGTCAATGAATATTTGTATGCCTCAAAGTGTTGCCAAAGGTATCCACGCCCTGGTACCCGAGGTATACATCTACTCCGGAAGACAATGCACTGGCGCATTAATTCACCCATCTTCGCTAGCCAAGGTTCTGATATGTTAACCATATCTACACCTTGACGGACCGGATAGATATTTCTCTGCTTCAGAGTCGGTGAATTTCATTTGATGAAGCAGCAAGTCACCGCATCCAGTCAAACTTAATTTGTTCAAATTTAAACACTGTTCCTACATGATTAAAACAAGGGGAGCACACAACTTGAAAGGACTCATCATAAATAAGCAATTTTCAACTGCCGGTCCGTGTTGTAAAAATACCTTTCAGTCATACCTGTAATGGCTTCTTTCTGGTATGTAGTCATACTTTCGATGTTAAACTTACAAAGTATCCTTTTGAAGTCATTTGCCTCCACCATTTTCGGCTGATGTACAACGAACCACTGTTACACGCTATTGGTTAGTTGGCGTTACAGACTGAGGGAGGCAACTTATAAAATCCAATAGCTGTCTTTAGGACTAAGCACAGAAATGTCTGCTCGATTCGCCAAGGTGTTTATAGGGCTAAGGTCTCACTGGACAGTTTATCTGGTGAATTTTCAGCCGACAATGACCTATTGCAGAAAAATGAGAATAATTTTACGCTGAAGATACAAATAAAAGCAAACTAATGATTTTTGTAGAAAGCATGCATGTAAAATTTTGACTGCGGCAATCAGGTTAATTCCTTATACAACTGGTGGCTTTTATACTGAACCAACCCCTCTTTTTTGCATTCATTTTTGACAGCAAAGAGCTATTTTGACTATTTTCCTGTGACAAGGCGGCTAAAAGAATCAGTATGTGCCTTATGCATGAATAAAGTTCACTAGTACTATAACAAATTAGCATACTTTTCATCACCCCTCAACCATCTCGGTTTTTAGATATTTACCTCTGTAGCAGACATACGTAAACACATAAGCCAAGTCGGCTGTTCATTTGCAGCCCAAGTTACGCATTTGATCTCCAGTGCTAGTCTAACTGTGACAGGCGGTCACCAAACAAGCCAACCCATTTTCAAGCCTAACTCAAAGTAAATCTAAACCACATTACAGATTTAGCTTCTGTGTGAATTTATAAATGCTAGGCTTATGATAATTAGGTTCATGCCTTCTACCTTAAAAATTAGGGAGGTGTCAAAATACGAAACTATCCAGTGAGACCTTACATATCGGAATCTCGGCTAGCGAAGATGAAATCAACCGTCGTGACACACTTCCTGAAGGAGCATAGCATCTAAACTTTGCCACATCCTCCATACAGTCCTGGTTAACTGCAAGTGGTGTTTGGCTGAATCCGGTTACCAACGATTCGTTGAGGGCAGATAATTTGAAATCCGCCATGCGATTGGAAGTACAGTATTCTAGCGCATAAACAACACCTCAAAAAGTGAACAATTATACAATCAAACCGAGAAAGTGTGTAGAGTTTTTCCCCCCACCCCCTAAAAAGTCATACAAGTAACACAAAACGTAACCCGGCCTTTGACAGAAAAGGGGAAACATACAGAGAACTAACATAAACAAGAACAGCACAAGCACATAGCTAAATAAAGTAAACACAGATTGGGAATGGAAACCGTGTAACCAGGAAAGTACTGAGCGTAGAAACTAGAGCTATACTAAAAGGTGCCACGTGAAAAAGACATGCCTGAAGAGGAGCACAAGAAAACGGGTTGGACGGTATATGGCCAAACAGAACAAAGATATGAATGGGGGAACATATAAACTTTCTTTTAGAATAAAAGGTTTCCCCTAATGACTGACAAAAAACATGACAAACACGAATACACATCTAAAACTATGGACCGCTATGAGTACCCCTACGCACTGATGGGCCCACTATATTTTTTAATCTTTAAATTTCGGCCATGTTTTTCATTTGACCGTGCAGCACGTTTAATACTAAACATGTCTCTTAAGCGAGATACTAAGTTGTGGCCACAAATAAAGAGTAGCATTGTGGAAAAGAAATTTAAATCAGAGATTCTCTCTCTCTCTCTCTCTCTCTCTCTGTGATGACTTTAAATTTGAGGATGACATAAATGTTCAGTTTATATTTTTCAGTTACATCGCAAACTAGAATCTTACGCCACACAGTTGAAAAACTAAATCAAACTGCTTAATTTAACTACCGAAATTTTGTATATTCTTCGGTTTCCTCTGGTCTTGGAAATATAGTTGGTAGATTATTTTCTTTCGATGGTCCTGTCTTCCCGCAAAATGTTGGCAACAGATTCTTGTTTCGTCATTGTTGACATATATAACGTTTGGTCTCGCATTTTTGCATCTTTGAATCCATATTTTTCGTACGCGAATCTCAGCCGGAAACGATGCATTTAAACATTCTTTCCCTCAAATATTTTCCCACCACAATCCCTAAAACTGCAACAATATTTTTCGTGTGACGGTATATCTCATTACGATTATTTAAACCGTCGTAATGACGCTATCGCTTATGTTACTGTTCACAATCGTTCCTTCTTCTTTCTACCCGGATGCGCTGCCTACTTGTATATGCACGCTAAAGAGTTCCAATTCATGGGCAGATATTTACTTTCAGTAAAGGCACAGAGGCACAGCCAGGTGTTTTCCTTCAAGTCCGCGTTATAAGAGACAAACGAGAGAGAGAGAGAGAGAGAGAGAGAGAGAGAGAGAGAGAGAGAGAGTCGTAGTCGTAATAATGCAAGCAACAGTACAAGTCAACTCCAAGCTTCTTATTTATTTCCATTATTTTTTCCTTTTTGTGGTACATGACTCACAAAAATGTCTTTTACTCGTTCAAAGCAGATAGGACTCGAAAATTACAGAAAGAACAACATACCGAGATTTTAAACTATTCATGTAATAACATCATCAAAAAATTTTTATCATTCTTATTTATATATAAAACTTTAATATAAAAGTAAATAACAACTCACGAAAAAGAAATAAGACCATTCAAAGCTAGTCCAGACAAATACGCAAGGGTATGGTAGAAACATATACTAAAGCAAAACATACACTAGCATACACTGGACCGTAGGATGATCTCTAGCAAAGATCACTCGAGGAAAAATAAAGGGGGTGGGGACCGGCCTAATGCAAAACTTGCCTATGGAAGGGAGCACAATACTTTATATTTCTTCTTCAAACTTGGATGAAGGAAAATCAGGAAACGCGAGAACGGGAACCCAGCTGAGTACAAACCTTTACCAAAAATTTAGGAAAAAAATAGAGAAATCCCAATTCAAAACGTATCTAAAAAAAATTTGTAATCAAAATTCTGTTTGGTTGTTTACTATGAAACCCACAACTACAGACCTTTGAAGGAAACATATACATATAAAATCCTTTATAAACTATTAGACGAGGGGGGGGGGACACCTCAAAGGTTAATAGTTGATATAGCTACAACCTCGAGAGGGATCCACACTTAAAATGATTCGCTGGGGGCAGACAGTTTTAAATCCGCCATGCGATTGGAGGTACAGTTTTTCAGCGCATAAACAACACATTAAAAAGTGAATAATTGGATAGTCAAACCGAGAAAGTGTGTAAAGATACATGCGGGTATTTTAAGGGTATGCACCGACATTTGTACACTAATAAATAAATATGTGGAATGTATTCAGAACTTTGACTAGGAAGTAATCCTCTTTCCAAGATTTGTGTATCGATCACAAAGCGTGGAGTTATCTTGTTATAAAAGTGGTGATGTACATATTGTTGTTGGTTTAATGCCATTTATCAGCGCAAGATAGGCGGACAGTAAATAGACCAATGAACAACTACTTTATTTGCTCGGTACAATCGCATAATAGCCGCGTATAGATGGATACTTAAAAGTTAATTCATTCATTCGAGAATATTTTCACAGAAAGCAGTTAAAATTTCATTCAGTCGTTTTGCACTGAAAAGGTTAGAGTTTGTAAATTCTGAAAAGAAAACGGACAGACATGCATGTGGACACATATACGCATCTTGAAATATTGACAGCAAAATCGTGCAAACTAAATCGTACGAAAAGCATAATAGTGCCTACAATTTAGTCAACGCGGGCGAGACGATGCAATTCAGAATAAGGGAGTGTAGAGACCGACCATTTTAATTTTCGGAGAGTGAGGGGCATGTGCTTTTCAAACTGAGATTTTAAAAATTTGGCATTTACCTCAACATAATTTGTTGTCAACCAGTATAATCGAGCTAAATAGTTCCTTTTATTCGAAAGATTAGAGCAAGATTAACATTTTCTGCACGCTCCCTCTCCTCCCAACCATCCCTTCCTCCCCTGAAAGTGAATGGTCTGTCCCTTATTGAAATCATCCAGTCCTTGCAATCACTTAGTTCAATATCAATTTTAAAGGCCCATAACTACATACGTTGCTTTGTTTTCCCATTAGCTATTGATTGTCAAAGCTTTACATGTAATGATATAAAGCGTTATAAGGTCGGATAGATAGGAAACAAGGTGGGAGCATGTTTGAAGTGTTCCGACATTATCGCCGATGTTCACTCTAGTCGACTTCTCTTCACGTAGCAACTACAGTAACTGTAATTGGTTAAAAAACAAGTCAGGTACCAGTCCAGCTTTAACGTGTGTTAACATAACTCAAAAAGAATCCATTCAGGTAACAAGTATTACTAGATTATGTATTGCATTGTTGCTCAATGACATTTTGTGTATATCCAGTTTGAAAAGCGCTTCATGGACACTTTATAAGCTATCTAAACATGCCCATTCGGGACTACCTTGGGCAGTGTCGGCACTAGGGTTGGTGTCACCCAGTGCGGTAACTCATGGTATCACCCCCATGGACCTCATTCCTACACAAAAATTAAAAAATGCAATAGACAGTCATGTGCGGTAAATCATGGTGTTACCCTCAAGGACCCCCTTCCTGCACAAAAATTAAATTTTTTTTTATAGACAGTCATGTGCGGTAACTCATGCTGTCACCCTTATGGACCTCCTTCCTGCACAACAATTCAACAATTTTATAGACAGTCATTTTGGTGTCATCCCATCTGATGGTATCACCCCCGCACCCCCCACCCCCACCCACCTAGTGACGCAAGTGACCTTGGGTATTTCTGCGAGACTAAAATATGCCTCTGATGTATGTTAGGGCAGTAATTTACAGAAAGATCATACAGTTTGTTCGTCCTAAATTTCTTCGCAAAAAAACGAAGCACTAATCTATTACGACTGTCCTGGTTTTTTTCTGCTTTTGGATCATGGATTCCCGCACATAGGTGCAAGGCTGGAGAGGGGGACGCTTGCCTTCAGTAAAGTCCATATTTGTTTATAATATACACAAAAGATGAATGAACACAATGCGCTCGTAAACAAAGTCGAAAACTTTGTTCTGTAAAGAAAGGGTTCACGATTGCCAAGCATATGCATTTTTCAAATCATTGTTTATAGTTGCAAAAATAGTACGTCTATTTATTTTCGTAAGTAATTGAACTTACAGTTCTCTCTTTGAAAATGTTAAATCGCTTTAATAATGGAAGAAGAAAATGTAAGAGTTGTATTTCTAAAAGTTTAGCAGTATTTTTAGTAGATATTATGCGAGAAATGCTCTCGAAGATATCAGAATCGAGGGACAGAGGTTTTATTTTTAAATCCCCATAGAACTATATGACTTTCGGAAAGCAACGCTTATACTGCGAGGACACAAAAAAATACCGTTGGATCATGGCACTCCAAATCCTTCAAAAATAGATGAGCTGGAGAGATCGCAGGTAAGCAGGAGATGAAAAAGGAGAGGGCGAGCAGGAGAGATCGGTCTGGAGATGGTGAACAAGAGAGTATGAGTTGGAGTAATCGATAACTATTTGTATAGCGAAATGAAATTATAAAATTTCTATCAGGAATCTGTAAATTGTGGTCTTCAAGAAATATTAGAAAACCGCCTTTGCTGCACCATGGTAAAACGATTTGTTTTCTTTTTCCGTAGCAAACTGCGACTAACACCTTTGAAATGGTCCTTTCGTCTTAAATATCAGTCAAAGACAACCACAAGATACGTAAATTTCCTTAAATAGCTCTGCATTTGCATAATCTGACAAGAAAATTCAGTGACGAATAAAGACTAAAAAATCCCACTGTCAACAGATAAATCTGAATTGCTTGAAGAATCTGAGGTAAGGGTTATTGATGAGAGTTAAAGGTCACCGGCCATACTCCAAAATTTTTCTTTTTACATCAGATTCGCATTACATGATTAAAAGTAGTTATACTCGCACAAAAAGAACAAAAAAATTATCAAGTGTAAAGAAGAAATAATAAGTTAATTACTCGAAATAGAAGTATACAACGCTGTTACTTCCCCTTAGCTCCGATTTCCCACCTATAGAGGATGCCAGCCGGAAATGACGTACATTTATCCCCACAAGACAAGTACATGCTTCTTGTTGTCGAAAAATAAAACACTATAAACTATGGATAGGGAACATTTAGATGAAACTACTGAAAGCTAATTTACTTTTCAACCTAATGTCGATATGCGTGCACCACGCACTAGTTTGTGTCGCTTTCAAAACTGTTCCATTGTTTCAATTTATTCTGAAATTTCCCGTAAATACAGGTTAAGAAGAAATCGATGCTGGCTTCCCAATGTCGGCCGACTTTATAAAAAAAAAAAGAAATCGGCACACCTAAAAGAATCCAAAGGAACCAAACTTGGCTTCCTTATGTCGACCGACTTCATAAGAAAAATCGGCACACTTAAAAGATACCAATGTCAGTTTCCGGGGTTGGTTTGCTTTGTAATAAAACAACCTTTGTATTTGATATCCTGTCGGCAAGTTTATGCAAGTAGTTTATTGCTCTCTGCGAATTCTGTTTATTCATCATCCGATCTTCTATTTGTTTGCAATATATAATCATAATTGATGTTTGCAGGGCAAATAGTATACAAAACAATAACTTGCTTTAATAATACTTTTGTAACCCATGCTAGCGAAAAGATTATCATTTGCACTCACAGTGAATGTGTTTTAAACTCCTGTTGGACAAGTAAAGTCAATCGTAAACAAATCTAACCTAAATTGCCATGGGTTTGGGGTTTGCGATTGACTTGGTCCAACAGGATGGTCCATCTATTAATCCAGGAATTGACTCAGAAGATGAATACCGAAGAGGTTTGCCACTGCATGGAAGATAAGAAGCCGAGAAGATGGTTTTCTTCACCATGCAGAGAGGGAAACCAGGAAGGACGGCCCTGAGGAATTGAGGACATCTAACAATCAACAATATAAAAGAAATTTGGAATTAGAATGAAAGAATGAAAGAAAAATTGTGTTTCTGTGACTCCTTCCTGTGGAGTGGATTCCAGCGATCCTAGTGATGTGATGGAATTTACAGGACAGGGAGAATGGACGGATTCATACAAAGAACTAAATAATGGATAAAGAAAGGAACTGAATTGGAAAAGATTATGGACATGTTTTTGAAAGTGGAATTTTGTTAAAATAGGAATTAATTCATGGATAATGAATGAAATGATAATGGACATGCCTCTAGAAAATGGATAAAGACAAAGGAACTGTTTTTGGTTAACTTGACTGCAATACACTACTGAATACAAGAGAAAGACAAAGGAACTGAATTTGTTAACTTAATTGTAACGCACTATGTGAATACGAAGACTATTTTTCAATACTGTATTTGTAACTTTTGCTATCAGATATTGAGTATATATACCGGTGAATCGAAATGCAGATATCCAGAAATTGCTATGCAGAAAGACTTTATGTATACCTGTGAAAAATAGCGATACAGAACTTGATCATATAATAATAAATAGATTTGATGGACGAACAGACAGCTACTAGAATTTTCTGACTGCTTATACTGCCTTTTACTTTATCTTCTACAGCTGTTAAATTTACAAAAATTAAGTGCATAGATAATTTGAAATGGAAACCAAAAACTTTAAAATTTGTACGTTTACTAATTACGAAATATTAGGGATAATGGATGTAAGTGGGAAATCAACATTACTAACTATATATAAGTCTAAATTAATTTAATTGATATGACAATAATGTGTGGAAAACATCAGTGAGTAGTGGACTTGAAGAAATTGTGTGGCACGTGCACATGGCGCTCACTATTGAGAGCGCAGGTTGTGCACGTGCCCCATGTGTCTAATAGACCTGAACAAAGTTGAGCAGCTTATGCTATAGTAACAAGAGATAAAAACTAAAAATTTCTATTCCTCAGATAATAAAATAATATGGTAATACTAAATATCTAATATAAAAAAGACTCTAAATAAACTAATTTGGAAATTTGAATTGTTGTACAAACCCTATTACAAAATTTTAAATCAAAATTGTTTAAAATAATACACAATGCACATGTACTTGGAAAAAAACAGAAATACATAAAAACCCTTTCATTTTAGAACTAGGGGGTCTCTCAGATGATGTAATTCTGAGAGGGACCACGCCAATAAACGTGAATGTGTTTTAAAATAATGATTTTTATTTGCGAGATACCGTCGTATAGTTAACCTGGATACAACACAATCTTTGTCAGCTTGCACCTTGTATCTTATCATCGGGTGATATTTTCGTCTCTTTTGCGATTTTGTTATTTGACATAAGCGATACACACTAAGCCTACAGCAAGGATGCATACGCAAGCCGGCATCTGCTACATATACGGAGTTCGTGAATATTTTTTTCTTTTATAAATTTCACATGATGAAAAAAGAAGGAATAAATGATAACAATGCAAGGTTAGTTCTTTCATTTTATTTTCAAATAAGTGTATGTTTATCAATTTTTATTGTACGGGGGTGGGGGGCACAAATTCAACACAAAATTATTTCCTTTCTTATTTGTATGGAATAATAGAGCAAATATGATTGACGATATTGACTAGTAATGACAAGCTTTTAATTTACGAGCGCACACACTAAGACAACTTGAAAAATAAAAACAATCAATAAAATTAACTGGTAATAGCTTCATATTGCAGCAACTAAACACTGACAAAATGCTCAAAATTATTCTCTCTCTCTCATGTGTAATCGAGTGTATATTATATGCAGCAGTGTTATAACCTGAAGCCTAAATTGAATATATTTGTTATAATATCTCATGTACACTACCCTTAGAAAAATGTATACGTATTCTGTAGAATATTATGTTAAGTATTATTGTTTTATAAATCAATATTGATAATTTGACCAGAAGACTTAAACTGAGAATGTCGTTGTGCAGATGCATATATTTTTTAACATAAAAAATGTATAAAAAATATTTTCATTAGAACTAGCAAGATATGTCAGTTTGTGTTTTCTCTCTCATATATATATATATATATATATATATATATATATATATATATATATATATATATATATATATATGTTACGAAGTATGATTATTTTCTTTGAAAATATATCAAGATATTTTGTTTAAATTTTTTTTTTCCTGAAATCAATTCATAAAACCTATCTTACATAGTATCTACTTGTTGTTTGAAGAAAAAGAACTTGTTCAAACTATTGTTAAGTTGGGCCGATTAGTCTTTCGAGTTGGGCCGAATTGTCTTTGTTGAATCCACTTTTTTCCTGGTAAACAGTGTCTTTCGGAAAAAAGAAAGAACCCTTTTTGCTATCATCATTCTTTTGGTTACATCCATATGCAACACAGTGCACCATATTTGCTGTACCAAAGCACGATATATCACATAGACATTTACGTTGGGAAATTAATCACTTGAATGGCTAGGTTGAATAGAAGGGATAAATGTACGTCATATCCGTTTTTGGCACGCGGAAACTACCGATTGTTTACGGAGATTGCCGAATAATTTTTTTATTTAAAATAGCGGATTTTTACGTCTAATTAAACATTTTTATGGTGTGCACACATAACAAATGCGTTTTGTTTATGTCTATAATAATATCACACGTTTGTACAATATAGGTGGCCAGTGACCTTTAATTGAAGATGAATCCCAGGCCAATGTTCTTTAAGGGAGTTAATTAAAAGAGGAATGTCAGACAAGTGTCCTTTGCGTGAGCTAATTAAAAGGGACTCTCAGGTCAGCGTCCTTTTATGGGAGTTAATTAAAGAGTATTCTCAGGATAGTGTCCTTTATGAGAGTTAATTAAAGAGGAATGTCAGGCCAATGTCCTTTATGGGAGTTAATTAAAGATGAATGTCAGGCCAGAGTCCTTTGTGGGAGTTAATTGAAGATGAATCTCAAGACAGTGTTCTTTAAGGGAGTTAAATAAAGATGAATCTCAGGCCAGTTTCCTTTATGGGAGCTAATTTAAGGTGAATATCAGGTCCGTGTCTTTATGGGAGCTTATTAAAGAGGAATCTCATGCCATAGTTCTTTATGTGAGTATATTAAAGAGTTTTGATTCCAGTTACAGTAAATACCTTAATTGATCTGGCTCGGTAGAATCACGAATACATATATAAACGACATCAATCTGTATAGATTAAGTTTGAATAATTGTTTTACTGAGTCTAGACATTGGTAATGTCTTGGTGGACGGCATCCTAAAACGTACCAGTTGCAAACAATCGGTACATGAGAGTAGAAATCTGTTAGGGCAATTGGCGGGTTTAAGTGAAAGACTGCAACAAAGAGGCAGCACCTTACAACAATTTCCATTTTGTTTTTCGTGGAACCGAAACCAATGCACCGTGGTCATGTAAAGGGTTTATTTTTCTTTCTAAATTATTTTCTGCATTGGAAATAGACAGGAGTGTCAGAAATAAGCTGCACAATGAGACATGCAAAACGTTGTAAGTTTTACAAGACCAGTAAATCTATAGTGAGCTAGAATATATCACATTTGGTGTTTTATTTTTTTTCTCATCAGTCAGTCCACTGGGATATTACAAATGCACTCGAATAGCAGAATAAGCCAAAGGCATACAAAATATAGGTCAGTTTGAGTCCACGAACTGATGGAACCATACTTAGATTTGATTGTTGATAAGACGGTATACGAACTTCAATCTTCAACAAAAATGGGCTTGGAGTGACGTCACATTTGCCAACGCATGACTTTTGGGGATGAGACGATCAGGAACATTTACTGAAAGTAGTTCCGTCTGTCCGACAGCTGCGTGAGATTAAGTAGCTTACACCTGGCACCTCTCATACGTCATATATACCAAATTCAGTTCCACTTGTCACGCATGTAGCCCTGAGGGAGTCCACTTAGCACGGTGCACCTCGTAAATCTGCCTTTGTAAACTATATCATCATCATAGTAATATATTTACCCCTTTATAACTCTATTGCTACCTTAATAAGTGCCACGATTTCGGTATCTGCAGGATCTCGCTCTCCAAAACGAATATTACCTGATTTAGAAACCTGATATCGTCACAATATTGCTCTCACAGAACGTTTAAGCTATAAACGTGATATTAAGCCCTAGTCGTATGAAAAGCTGTCACGAAGATCATGACTTTCAAAACCCAAGTACTTCCATTCAGACATTGTTCGTTAAATATGTGGAGAATATTTTAAGCACAGTGTTTCGTTGTTTTTCTTGTTGTTGTTTATATTGGATTTAACCGTATTTTTAACACATTATTGGCTATATCACACCGAGGAAATGGGAGCTAAGTGCCTTTCCCCCAAGTATACACCGTCATGGGCTGGTCTAGGGAAGGCTATCTAACCCGTGACCATTGGATTACGAGTCTGATTCTATCAGACCAGCTCCACGAAAACAAATTACAAATAGCTTCTTCTTTGTTTAATGTAGTTTTTGTAACAAATCTATAAATTTTTGTTCAGTGTCAGCTTAAGAGAGCTTTGTGATATGTAGAGATAAATAGGCACTATAGTGACTGAAGGCCCAATTTAGAAGAAACATGGTTGATGGTGAATGTCCTGCGCTGACCAGTTATAGCTGCCTAGTAATATTTCTACATGATGTTGGCGGCGACACGCAGATGTGGTATGTTCTACGTGGGAAGCACATGGTCGCTGTTTTTAGTAACCACGATTGGCGCATCTTCGCTAGCCCTATCTACATCTTGGCGGATCGAACATCTATATCGGTGCTTTGTCCTAGAGACATCTATTGGATTTCTTGTGTTGCCTCCCTTAGTATGCAATGCCAACTAACCAATAGCGTGGTACATTGTACATCGGCCGAAAACGGTGGTGGCAATTGACCTAAACAGGATACTTTGTAAGTTTAACATCGAAGTATGACTATGTACCAGAGGGAAGCCATTACAGGTCTTTTTGAGTGTAAGGTATTTGTGCAAACACGGACCGGCACTGCAAAAGTGCTTATTTATCAGTCCATTCAAGTTGTGTGTTCCCCTTGTCTCGATCACGTAGGAACTGCGTTCAAATTCGAACAACTTAATTTTGATTGGATGAAATTCACAAACCCGAAGAACAGAAATATCTGCTCGATATGCCAAGGTGTAGATAGGGTTATCGGAACCTTGGCTAGCGAAGATGCGATTGGCGTTACACCCAAACTCAGTCAAGACGAACACACATTTGTCTTCAGTTTTAGAAGCTTTTATGATGGAGGTGTTTGTTTCAGAATTTCTAATGAATGGCTATTTTCCATGCATTTGAATGGAGAATGTATTTGTGGTCTGACCTCTGACCGGTACCATTCATGCCATATTATATTTAGCTGCAGGAACAAACTGTCACACAAGCCGCCATATTGTAGGTTGAACTGACAACTTAAAAGTTCAATACAGTGACGCAGTTACATTAACACAGATCTGCATATAATGGACTCTTTAGTTACAGGAAAAAAATATGAGAATTTGCTTTAATGAAAGGAAAGCTCCAGTTATTTATTCCCATTGCTGAATTGGTCCATCACATTCTACCCCTCTGCATGGCATGCATTATTTTGAGATAAAAGTAGTACAGTTTG
>JAECUM010037456.1:0-11667 GCA_016617855.1 Megalonaias nervosa
GTCTGATGCTAAGAAGATATATTAATTAAATGTTAACAATAGGATCTTCGTGGAATTCGCACGTGAGTGTTCATTTCCTAAGAATTACTCACAACTATTATTATATTCATAAATTCAATGTATCATTCCAATCCGTCCCGACGGACGTACGTACACACGGACTTTGACTATTTAATGGGAAAATATGTCATCTTCCTCTCACTATGTGACACAGATTTTTAAAAACTTATATTTTAATACTTTTATTTTGTTTATTGTACATGTATTATTTAAGATAAACAGGAAAGAATGAAGAGAAAATCATAAACGTATAAATAATGTTATTTGCGCGTCAGCAAAGAGAATTAATCTTAAGTAAAATAATTTACAGTAGAAGGTTTTAATCATGATTTCTTCACAATACGGCTTGCTTACCAAACCAAAAACACAAAATAGTGTTGTGCCTCACTGATGCACACCAATAATTTCAGTGTTTCAGCTAGGATTTAAAATGACCAGGGCACTTTGAGCGCGGTCGGACAATGTTTCAAGATCAGAGCACTTCTGAACACATCCCACTAGACAGAAAGGTACTGATCAGCTAGGGATGATATATTTATTATAATAAATATAACGTTATAATAAATATAACGTTAAAGAAAAGATGTCATTGAAGTAATTCTGGTTTCATCAATCTGACGCAAGTTTCATCAATCTGACCCTAGCTTTATCAGTCTGGCTTTAGTTTAAACAATCTGACCTTAGCTTTGTCAGTCTGACTCTAGTTTCATCAATCTGACCTACGTTTCATGAATCTGGCCTAATTTTCATCAATCTGACCTACGTTTCATGAATCTGGCCCAATTTTCATCAATCTGACCCACGTTTCATAAACCTGGCCCAATTTTCATCAATCTGACCCACGTTTAATCAATCTATCCCTTGCTTTATGAAGATGACTCTGTCTTCAACAATATGACTATCTTCATCAATGTCACTCTATCTTTAAGAAACAGCTCAACATTTCTTCCTCAAACTGAGAATTTAAAATATCTCCGTTGTTGATTGCTAAATTGTTTCCTGATTATTCAGCCAGAATCAATCACTGAAAAGATATTTGTATTTTTAATTAACCTTGAAAAACTGCCTGTTTTATCTCGGGGCGATCGATTAGGATTTCCTCTTGTTTTCAGTTTGAATAGGGGATACAGGCTGGTTGGTATGAACAAGCCAGATGTCATAGCTTCATTTAACTTGCATACTAAATGTCATGTACATATCTTGTAACCTTTAAAAATGCAACGTGAGTTATTATCGATTTGAAAAATGAACTTAACTCATAATTTCAATTGGACATTTCGATATTTGAGTTAACGGATGTATTAAACTAAATACATATATCAACAGCACTAATCAACAGTCGATGTGAAAAATATAAAATATTATTTTGGCACGAATCCTTCCTTTTTTTCCATATGTGTGTGCATCTTGTCGTCAATCTATTTTGTTCTAAATATGTACACTCTTCCTTAGCGACCGGTAGAGTGGTTTTAGTTTCTTGGTAGGCACACAAACACATCTGAAATACAAAAAAAACGGGGAGTTAAACATCTAAGTTCCAAGTCAGATAAAACAAAAAACCCACAGAAGAGTCCTGAGAACTATAAACGTTTCATTGCAACGTTTTAAAGATTTAATATCATCCCGTCTTACTTTTCTTTTGAAAGTCACTTTTGATTGGCAGAGAGAAGAGCAAATAATTCACAGCATTTACTGACTTGGCCATAAGAGTAAATATGACATACATTTGGTTCAGGCATGTTCAGGCAAGACGCGTTGTAAGAGTACATATGACACAACGTTTGATACACACATCGTCAGGCAAGAATAAAAGATGCGTTGTAAGAGTTAATATGACTTTCTTTGATATTAATATCTTCAGGCAAAAGTAAAGACCGAATCATAAGCGTATATATGACTTAACTTTGATACTCACATCTTCAGGCAAGAATAAAAGACCCGTTATAAGAGTAGATATGAAGTAAGTTTGATACACACATCATCAGTGTTTTTATTCATTGAGCTGCCTTACAAACAACACACCACACACTATTAAGTCTGTATGAAATTGCTGCATCATATATTCCACTGAACCCTAATGATGATACCCGTTTGTCACACACACACACACACACACACACACACACACACACACACACACACACACACACACACACAATACAGACGCACAAGTTGATTGGAGACTTGTGGTATTGAGAACGAGAAAAACACCGAATGAATTAATAACTGTCATTGAGACCTACCCGTTCAGCGTCCTGAATCTTTCTCAATGATTCTCTGTCTATGCCCATAAGCTTGATGATGAGTGATTTCGGAGTTGCATCACATAATAATAAACATTGGCTCGTCGGAGCTATATTACCAATCAAAGCGAAGCACGAAGTGTATTGTGAAATGTCAAGAGACAATATTGGCATCAAGGAATTATTTTGTCATTTTTCGACATATTGAAATCATTTCATATTCACAGAGAAAGCATCGTTTAACATATATGATGACATTTTGCAAACGTGTCCTTACAGTTCGAATTTGTAAAAATGAAAAACAAATTTCCATAAATCTCACGTTAAAAACTTTAAAGTGTCAGTATTTTATAATACTTGAGTTTTACAGAAACTAAATATATGTAGTCTTTTTTATGGACTTAACGTACTTAAGTTACGTGTCAATCTTAAATATCGACAGTTGATTTGGACATATAGTCCACATAATAATTTGGGGATTTCCATTTCCTGTTCATTTAATTATTTGATTAAAAACACCAAGCTTATAGAAATGTATACGAATAACGAGAGGATTCTAAGGGTCCTTTAAGAAATATTATATTCAGAGGTTACACTGCTTCATTCTTGGTGTAAGAAGTAAATCTAATCAAACGGACACATTTGAACAGTAAAAGAGGAGGGTGCTTTTCGAGGTCTTCAAATGAAGTGCTTAGCTACCACAATTTCAACTGAGAGATACAAAACAACGAAAAACTTTCAAATCTGCATTATAAAGGTTCTTGATGGATTACAGATCACAAATAAATCTTGAATTTCGTATTAAATTTATATCATCATCAACATTTTGCTTTAAATGGAATGCATGGTATTTACACTCACAATCTGAATTTTTGCTCCCGTCTTCTCTCTTTTATGGTGGTATTTTTGTCACTTAATGCAAATGCCGCTTCCTTCACTGCATCAAAAATATCCTTAAACTCCTATATAAAATCTGAAAAACAAAATTCCTTTGAGGCAAGCGAAACGTGGAGGTGCGTTGTAGATTAAATAATCCTTTTCAAAGTCAGGTTTGCTCACGTTTGTTAGATAATGTGGAAGCAACACTTATCGTTGCAATCTTAATACCGTTATACTCGCATATAATTCAGGCCCCAGTCCAAACAACATTGATTCTTATCTACAGTCGCATACTGCGACTGCAGTAAATAATGTCTGTGTTTATCATATTTCTTGAACTTCTCATTCTTTTCTTTCGATCTTTTTCAGAATGTCTGTCTTTGTAACATAGTTTATTATTATTATTATTATTATTATTATTATTATTATTATTATTATCATCATCATCATCATCATCATCATCATTATCATTATTATTATTATTATTATTATTATTATTATTATTATTATGTTAGTACTGCTGGACATATATAAAAAAAAAAAAAAACTTTACCTGGAGCATCCACTGTTGCTAATTCTTTGAGGACAAAGATGCTGACTGGTAAGTTCTTTGGACGTCCATAATTCCTCCCTCCAAGTACGGATTACAGTTTGTAAAGAATTTAAAGTTTCTCAAATCTGTAACAAATTTAAATTAAATAAATATCTTTTACAAAATAGTTTACTTGATCTTGACACTTTTTAAGTATATCTTTGGGGGCGATAAGAAAGAAGAATTACCCTTTTTATATTTTACGGCTACAGTTCATGATCAAGAACTATTCTTTGCAGGCTTTGCTAAAAATGCAAAATTCTGAGTTTTATTTTGCTTTTCTATTAAAGCGCCATATTTATAGGTTACTGCATTTGTATGGGAAAATATGAACGAGTTTTTCGGATGGCTATACTGCACGACCTTGGGGGTGCAGTATATCCATCCGACAAAACGAGTTTATATTTTCCCATACAAATGCAGTAACCTTTTCATTATATGCTCATTTTCTTCTTCTATCTAAGGCTTAAATATATCAACAAAAAACCCTACAAGAAACAAAGTAACTGAATGTATGCCGTATTCCAATCTAAATACACGAGCGTAGATGCATCATTACACAACAACATTATTAATGAGCACGTAACTCAGCCCAGATAAATTTGAAGTTGGTCGCGCGCTAGACGTAAGTTTCGAAAGAAAATGGCGTTTGGTCTACTTAAAATTGAATTTGGAATCATATTGTGAATGACTGCGCATTGCAACAACTTTTCCATTTGATCTGAAATGAATACGTTTTGGTATTTTTGTCGATTCGACGCAATTTCGTGGTTATGATCTGGATTTAGTAACTTACAGCGTCTGTGGCAATTCTACATGAAATACACCGTATTGAAGCAGCGAGGCAGAAGTATGTTGACATCGGCATGCGTGTTTCTGCTCTGTCATTGAATGATTCAAATCATAATGTGGGGAAAATATGAAGTCTTTCAATTGCAATTATCGAAAAGACGCTGTGGAATTTAATGTTTATTTCATTTTGAGTGCAGTAAGGAGGATGTAATTGCACTTGGAATATACTCAGTAGTCAAAATTACAGTACAATTTCGAAATATGTATTCAACCTTGAGAACCCATGATATGGCTCATGTAATTCGGATTTGCAGAACTAAGAAAGTACATTTTGAGGAAATTCAGGATGTAAAATTGTAAGTATATTTTTGCCATTTTTATTACTAGCTAAAGAAGACAAGTTTATGTCTTATAACTTGCATGTTATTGTAAGGACCCTGTCTGGCGTCTATAGCTAGCCTAAATCTGAAACATTGTATCAAAAAAGTTAACGCGGAATGTGCCAAAGCTGCTGATATGTGGCAGTCCATGAAACATTTGCTTTAGTTCATTCAGAAAAAAATTGTTTATTTACAATAGAAAGTAGTACCTTTATTCGCGTGCATTCAATATGAATTCAACGCGAGGGTGCAATATCGGGAAATATTGGCCGATTCTGACAATGTAAAGTTAACGAAGAAAAAAATGAGCATATAATAAAGTGTATTTCTGTTTAAAGCGGCATGATGTAAGATACTATATTAACAAAGTACTTTCGCAGGGCCAATAAGATGGCGAGCAGTTGGAGGGGGAAGGGGCTCTAGCTCGAAAGCAAGCATAACAAATATTTGTAAAACAAAATAGTTGAAAACTATCAGACGGACATTAATTTGTCTCTTAAAAAATGTAGGCTGTGATGTTCATTTTGCTAATGCAGCTAATTTATATAGGCAAATGACATTAAATATAAACTGAAAAGAATGACGTAATCTTGTGCGTTTCGCTCAAATAAGCATGCAAACTAATACTTTATCGCAATGATTTATAAAAAGATGACGCTTAATTCCGTTCAGAAGTGAATTCTATAACGCACAGTTCATGCGGTTTTTGCCCCTAATTCATGTTTGCAGAAGTTGATTAGAATTTCACATACGATCATTCCAAGATTGGTGCATAATCGTGGCAGATGAGTTGCGTATAATGTGTGTCACCTTCATTCGTGACACAAAATAGAGACAAATACCCAGAAAGGAATTCTTGGTCGCTATGACCACAGTGATAACCAAGTGTAAGCTGACCCGCATGTATAATGTCCGCATGACTTTACGTTGAATTTCTTGACACGTTCTCACATTGAATTGTGGATTTGATCAACTTCCGCTCCTCCATTCTGTTCTGCAGACAGGCAAGGAATATTAATGGCTTCCATCTCTGTATTCAAAGCGTCTATGCTAAAAGTTATCGCAAGTCGCAAAGCGTATTCTGCTGTGCACGTTCAAGTAGTTGAAAGTGATTTACCTGGTAACGTTGACGTCACTGTTAAAATTGGGAACAGCGACGTCACGCCATAATGACGTCGTTCGACATCACGATGTTGTTTTGTCAAATATCATGGCAAGTTGTAATGTATCTTATAGTTCTGAACCACTTCCTTGCTCTCAGTAAATACCATAAATGCTTCTATGTTATGAATAACAGAAGGCATGTATGCAAACATCATGAACACAACATCTATTTATACAGTTAATACCTTCTACAGTGGTAACTAAACAGTCTTTACGCTTGCTGTTTTACTTGTGCATGTGTCTATTGCTTTGTCATATCCTATTCCAGAGTTTTCCATATCATCATTATTATTTCTAGAAAACTCTAACGTACGATAGCCGTCGTGTTTCGGTCTATTTTTCATAAGTATATCTTTTGGTTGAGATATCATTATTAATCGGACTCAGTACGTCATTAAAGTAATCAAAAAGGATTCGAACAAACTATCAGTGTTGCCTTTAAAAATTGATGTTTAAGACCAACTTATCCTATCGCCCACTAAAAAGCAATCCTGATATCTTTAAATCTAATCAGTAACTCACTATATTAATAATCCCAAATGTGAAATCATCTTTCGTTTGGGGCAATTTAAAATTGAAACCGGACTTTACATTGAGAACGTAGGGGTGGGGGTGCAAATGTTATTACCATATATACTCTTTTACAGGTTGGGTCCAACTGCAAACAACAAAGACCATGATCTGTCGTCGTATAATGCTTTGACAGATCATGGTCTATGTTGTTTGTTCTACTGATTAGTCCTAACAAACTGCAACCGGACCTATGTGGTTTGTAATTAGACTAACATTTTGTTAACTGGATAAAGGTAGACTAACATTTTTTTAACTGGATAAACTTCTGTGAATCAAAGGTATAACATTAACTATTTCCATATTTATCTGTTTATATATTGGAAATTTTAAATTTTTTGTAGGCAAACTGGCATTTACGATGCATTGAGAGAGAGAGAGAGAGAGAGAGAGAGAGAGAGAGAGAGGGTGCATTTACTTACAAACTAGCGAACTATGCATCCACCCCACCATCACCACACACGAAGAGTTATTGCGGCCTATATCATCAGTTTTAATATCTCTGCTTGCTTCTCAATTCGACAAGGTGACAGTCTGGGTTTAAATGACTCCGGAGAGTGCCAGACGACCATATTAAGGAGTAATTCTTTCAACACGAACCACGTATAATAAAAACGAAGTATTGCGATATGTCCTGTTACGAGGCAAGGTTCCTTTGCTGTGGATGCGATCTCAAGACATACGGTAGGACACTCATAATACAGAGCAACTTTAGCTTACACCATATTTATTTCAGGCATTATAAAATATATAAAGTGCATAATGTAAGAATTTGACTTGAAAAAACAAAGTTTTCTTATCGCGCTAACATTACTACCTCTCCAACCCAAAATGACTTTAGATTCACAAACTGGCAGACTAAATATACAATATTGATACCGCATTGATTTGGAGCAGGTGAAGCTAAAGTAAAAATGAAATATTGCATACGCAAGATTGACTAGTCATACCGTAATATATAATATCAATGCAAAATATAAATATCACTGTGGCCATTCAAGAAAGGTTAAGTATAGAGAAATAATTTGTAAGTAATTAAGATACTGAAGGACAAGTTAATACTATCATTTGATTCAGATCATTACATATCTTGTGTATATGCAAGAAAATACAGAGTACTAGAATCAGAGCTTTTAAATTATATATATATATATATATATATATATATATATATATATATATATATTGAAAATGTTGACGTTTCTGAAATAGTCCTGGAAATTCTCAAATTGCTGATATAATTCAGGCTGAATTTTTAAACATGGGGCCAGTCGTATTGTGAATGTGTGCTTATCATCATATTGAGCGAAGTCTGTAAAAGACCGAAAATCCATCAATAAATCATTACTCTATTTTTTCCCAGTTAGAAATAGGATAAGCTCTTAACAAATTCCTTTTACAAAAAATTTACTTTTCATTATCAACCTATCATGGCCAGCTAAACAGATATATACTACCATTTCTAAACTGGTTCCCGTTCTTATACATAATTAGTACCGTGAGTCCTGAAAAGTGACAGTATTGGCAGTAAATGAAACGGATATAGTTGCAAATTAATCCTACTTAATACATTTACTTTCTTTCAGCCCGAATTAATTTGACGTAATTATATAATGTTCTTACTGTGTTGAAGATTGCCATTAAAAACAATGACAGTACGAGTATTAATATTGTCATTTAAAATGCACGATGGAAAAAAAGAACGTAGGATGTATATTTTTCAGGCAAAATATACAAAATATAATGAGTATCACATTTCTGCAGAATGGCAATAGTTTTATCTAATATTTCATAAACACGAACGGTAACTACCATTACTCTGTAATTAGAATATTATACGTTTAAATATTACATGCCATGTTTATGTTTTATTCTTTCTATATGAATCTTTGTAATAATCAGGGGAAAAACAAACGTGAGCTAT
Organism: Megalonaias nervosa; assembly: GCA_016617855.1. NCBI lineage: Eukaryota > Metazoa > Mollusca > Bivalvia > Unionida > Unionidae > Megalonaias > Megalonaias nervosa. Next base: position 8,605 of record JAECUM010037456.1, read on the forward strand.
TAGCGATGGCGCATGACAAAGGGCCCAGCTAACTACAATTTATCCCATATGGACTTGACAAGATGAATTTGTGTTGAAAAACTTAAGTTCAAAGAAGATGGGTAATCAGGGACCAAGACTTCTCTACATTATGAAATGGAAGGCTTGAAATCCAACAACTTCAAAGTCATATTAATACAAGCAACATCCAATGTTTAGCTATGAAGTTGTGCAACAAGGGCCATAACTCTGCCTAATACAACGAGAGAAAAAAACCACCAAATATCATTTTTTTAAAAATACGTTCAGTTAACATTGAGCTTTAATGAAAAGGTAAGTTTGTTGTTAAGAGTTTACAAGTTCAAGCTTTCTGCGTTTAAAATATTAAACAATTTTAAAAGCAAAGATAGCGTGAATAAATTTAAAAACAAAACAAAACAAACAACAACAGTAACAAATAGAAAAATAAAGGGCACTGTGATCAATCAATCCATTTTCAACACCGGACACCAAGGATATTTGAAAACAGGTCGGCACTGGTTCCAGGTATTATTTCATCTCAAAATGACAAAAGTTTCATGATAATGAATCATAAACAATATCAAAGTTGGGAATAACGGAACATGTCACAATAAATCGTTCCCGCTGGTGCTATATTATGTGCGCATCACTTAGCGATCAGGCCAAGGGAGATATCTTTTAAAGGCAGATGATGTCATCATAATGTGTTGATTGCTGGTTACAGGAGTTTGCCGTATAGATTTCAAATTGATCGAAAAAGGGCAATAACTCGTCCGCAATGGACCTGCAACAGGAACTTTCAAAAGGCATATCTGCATGTAATAAGCAATTTACCTGCAAAATGTCATACAATTGTGTGCATAGGTTACAGAATTATGGTGGTTAAAGGAAGTGTGAAGGGACAGACAAACAAACGGACGGAAAAGATGATTAATAGAGGGTTTCCACATCTTGATAATGGGTTTCAATAAATCATAATGAAAACTATATTGTCAACGTGAGTCCTTCGAAGGGGCTGACGCTCTACTGTTCAAAATAACAATCAGAAATCTATGAGAAAATCTTTTCTTCTTTTTAACAGATCAGTGTTTAAACCGTCTCTGATATTCTTTAGCAATAACTGGATTTTTAAGATAGCCATCCTGACTGTAATATTGGATGTCAGATCAGCACCATCTTTACTTAAAACCAACTAGACTACATAAGAAGTCTATTAATGAAAACTCTATTTTGATATGTCCATCCGTTCTGGAGAATTAGCGAGAAGACCGTAAAGACGGCCGCTGTGACCAACTAGATCCTAGGATGCATGTGAGTGTGAAGTTTTATGGCAACTCGTCAAGTAGTTTAGGAGCAGTAGCGATAACAAACTTGTGTTATCAGGATGACACAATGGTCAATAGATCATCCCATAAGCTCTTCTGGCCAATGACGGTTAAAGCATAAAAAGTGCACTGCGGTTCTCAAATACGCAGCAGAAGTGCTAAGATGAAACTTCTTTGCTACTTCCCTAGCCCATATCTGGAATCGCGCAAAACAATCCCGGAATTGGTTGGTAGTATAGGAATTCTAACATACATCCATATATCCATCGCGAGAGAGAGGGGGGTTACATGCTGATATTGACCTTAGATATGAGCCATTTGACATTTATGCCATGTTTATGTTTATGTAGACACAAGCTTGGCTACAGTATGCACATGTGTCAAGCATCTACTGTTATGGTGCAATATTATTTTCTCATTTTTAGCCACGTCATGATAGGCATGAGTTGTTATCCTTATCCATTGTTTTCAAGATGAACTTGTCCGTATAGATTTGGTTACCATTAAGGTAAGTTTCTTGTGTACATTTATATGTCCAGATTTGCTTACTAACATGGTCTGTCTCTTGTTATGGATATCTATATCATACACTATCTTATACTATGGTTTTTATATAAGTCATTTGGGTTAATGGCATCAATTTTTTTAATTCCTTAACTCAATGGCTGGCCTGTACTTTAGGAAAAATACATGTATGTAATTTCTCTATTCATAAATCAAGATTACTGCCAAGTTCACGTCAACAACTATTTGGTCAAACTAGTCCATGAATTAGTTGAATGGAGGTCACGTCAACAACAGGAGGTCTGGAGATTACATTTGACCTGTAGAGATGTCATGCCTTCCCTGGTTTTTGATTGGCTCAACAATTAAAAAAAGTCAGACCATGACTTTTAAGATATTTCACAATACAGAATCATTTAAGTAACTGGAATCATTTCTCGTGATTAGAATTGTTAATCCGATGTGTATATAGTGGCTCTATAAAGGATTAAGTACGCAGCGTTTAATTATTTGGTTATATTGTAAGAGTCGGAGAGGAATTTTGATTTTATAATGTGTTCGTTAAATTTACTGAGCAAAACACCATTTATTTGAAAGGTATAGTACTTTGCTGGACTATTGGGAAAACGTTTCTTTAATAATTTCTTTTGAATACCGTGAAATATTCAAGGACTTTAGTAATGTTGTATTTTCACTGGATTCACCTGGAAGTAAAAACTTTTGGATATTAGACACTGATCATCTGCAGTATTAGCACTTAATCACAACAAAACCTGCATTCAGAATACATTTGGATTGTTTCCGGATTACTGTAAAATTGATACCACATTTAGGAAAACGTCTACGAATTCACGAATTCATATAATATTGTAAGTTATTTTTAATTATTTCAATTTGTTTGATTTTATATTGAAGGGAAATAAATTTATATGTTGGAAAATCGGATGCTTCTTTGGTTTTACCTTGTCTTGTTATATAGTTTAAGCCCCTATACGTAACACTCTTGTGTAGAGTTATCCATCCAGATTTTGTTACTATTAAGGTAAGTTTCTGGTGTACAGTTGACCAAATGTTTGTGCATCTCTGAATGCATGCGTCTTGATGCATAAAACACCCTCTGACTCACATACAAGGCCGTTGTCGCCAATTTATTTTTCTAATTTATGTAAATTTTACTTGAAAGTCATTTTCTCATGCATTTTTGGCCAGATGTGTGCATCTTAGTATTTTCAAA
>JAECUM010037457.1:0-24486 GCA_016617855.1 Megalonaias nervosa
CTGGAGCTACTTTGAGAACATGGAGCAGTATCTTCTGCATCCATGCTCTCAATGTCCCCAAACCTGTTATATAGTGTGAAGGGGTCATCTGACCCTTTTTGCTGCCTATTTCCTTGTGATCTGTTTTTTGTTCTTTGGTGATTTCGGTTGTTGAGTATTATTGAATGTTGTTTGGGTAGATGCCGTGGTTTTTTGTGCTTGGTAATGGGGGTGTGTTAGTGCTTGATGTTGCCTCGGGTGCATCTGTCTGCGTTTGAGCGTCCTTCGTTGCCTTGGGATTGTTCTTCACTACAGTGGAGAAGGATGGGCCAGGAAGAGATGTTTTTGCCTGTACAAGCTTTCTGGCCTCTGGATAGGGAATGTTGGATGTGTATTTAACCCTCTGTATTTCCTTCTCCTGTTTCCAGGTATCACAATCCTTGGAACTGGCGTGGTGCTCCTTTCCACAGTTGACACAATGCTGAGTGGCTCTACACTGAGATTCCTGGTTAGAATGATCTCCGCATCGGCCACATATTTGGCTTTTTGAGCATCGGTCTTCATGATGACCATATTTCTGACACTTATAACATCGAAGTGGATTTGGGATGTACACATCAACCTTCACTTGCAGAAAGCCAACTTTGACCACTCTGGGTACTGTTGGCTTGTTGAAGGTGAGTATAATGGTGTTGGTGTCCTGCAGGTTGTTGTTACGTTTAATACGTATTCTGCGGACTGCAGTGACACCTTCGTTTTTCATCCCTTCAATGATATCCGTGTCGCTGACTCCAGCCAAGTCACGACAGCGAATCACGCCTTTGGACGAATTGAGTGTTGTGTGGGTGAACGAGGTCATTGGAATATCGAAAAAAGTTCTCATTTTCTTGAGGTTTTCTATTTGACCTCGGCTCTCACACTCGACAAGTAGGCAGCCCGATTTTATCTTTTTAACACCTTTTGGTGTACCAATCAGTCCCATAATTGTTTTCTCGATCACAAACGGACAGAGTACATTAAGCGGTTTTGCGGCATCTTTAGACTGTATTACCATGAAGCGTGGAAATGAATCCACACCACATGGTTCGTCATCTGAGTCAGATCCAGTTTTGGTACGCTTGAGTTGATTTATTTTTGAGATATCCGTGTTGGTGTATTTAAAATTCAGCACCCGTGCTCCCCGCCCACCAAGGAGCCCAACAAGGGGACACTTCTCAAGTGCCAGGGATACACAGATGTTATACTCAGTAGGTAAATTCACCTCCTGATTCATCCCATAAGACATACTCAGTCGGTAAAATTACCTCCCAATTGACCCGTTGAGCCACCGCCTTCTAGGAAGTCTTCTATGACTTGGAAAAGGGAAAGTTAAAGGGATAGAATTTAGGGGCAAAGGTGGTATCAAGAGAGATACAACGAGAAGGATAAAGAAAGTGAGCGAGTAGATAAAGACCTCCTAGGGCTGGGTTTGACCAGCCGATTTGTCGAGACCGGGCCCATCCCTACCACCCGTCTAGAAGAAGTAGAGGCCAAAGGAGTGTATTGCATCGGAAATTCCTCATCGTCTAATTATTCAGAAGCTTTCCGAAGATTGAAAGCTCAAAAATAAAAACACGGTTGAAATTCACATCGAATAACTCAGAAAGTTATAACCAACCGTGTTCATTGTCGGAGCTTATGGAATCTTTGAATAAGGCCCATGATACATCCGCTGGGCCTAACGATATACATTACAAGTTTTTGAAACACCTTCCAGAACCATCCTTAACAGTTCTTCTGGAAATCTTCAATGATTTATGGATTACTGGTAATGTACCAAAAATTTGGAAAGAAGCAACAGTAATACCAATCCCCAAACCAGGCAAAGATGGCGCAGATCCTACCAACTATAGACCTATATCATTAACTAGTTGCGTTTGCAAAACAATGGAACGAATGGTCAATTCTCGGCTTGTATGGTATTTGGAAACCAACAATTTAATATCTCCTTTCCAATGTGGCTTTCGTTATGGTCGTAGTAACAATGATCATCTGGTTAGACTGGAAACATTTATTCGCGACGCTTTCATCAAGAAAGAACACTTAGTAGCGGTTTTCTTTGATTTGGAAAAGGCCTATGATACAACGTGGAAGTACGGAATACTAAATGACCTACACTATATGGGTCTAAAAGGCCGACTGCCCTCGTTCATATCAAACTTCCTCTCAGACAGGGAATTCAAGGGACGAGTGGGCTCCACCCTCTCTGATATGCACGATCAAGAGATGGGTGTGCCCCAGGGCAGTATTTTATCCGTGACGCTTTTCAACATAAAAATTAATAGCATCACCAAGTGTCTGACTCCCGGTGTGGATTGCTCCCTATATGTTGTTGACTTTTTAATATGTTACCGATCCAAGCACATGCGTACAATTGAAAGACAATTACAGCAAAATATCCAGAAGATTCAAAATTGGGCCAATACTAACGGTTTCAAATTCTCGAAATCAAAAACTGTATGTATGCATTTTTGTCAGTTACGAAGACATCACGATGGACCTAAACTCACTCAGGACGGAACACCTATTCCAGTTGTTGAGGAAGCAAAATTTTTAGGTATTATCTTCGACAGAAAACTGACTTTTATTCCACACCTGAAGAATTGGAAAGCTAAATGCTTGAAATCTCTAGATTTACTTAAAGTAGTAGCGCACACTGACTGGGGTGCTGATAGGAAAGTCATACTCAGTTTATACCGAACATTTATTCACTCGAAACTAGACTATGGTTGCGTTGTCTATGGTTCAGCTAGGAAATTCTATTTGAAGATTCTTGACCCAATTCATCATCAGGGAATAAGACTTGATCTGGGAGTATTTAAGACATCCCCGTGTGAAAGCCTACTCGTTGAAGCGAACGAACCACCTCTATCACAACGTAGAGAAATGCTTTCCGCACAGTATGCTCTCAAATTAAGCTCAAACCCTCTGAACCCTGCTTTTTCGGCTGTTTTTGAACCCAAATATAAAACCTTATATGACAATAAACCAAACGTCATACCTACCTTTGGCATTAGAATATCACCATCCCTTGATAATACCAAAATTGATCTTTCAAAAATTCAGAAAACGTCCGTCTCCAAAACACCTCCCTGGCTACTTCAACAACCAAAAGTACTTTTCACGTTACATGATGGAAACAAATCGGAGACAAACCCTTCCATCTTCTACAACTCTTACTATGAACTCCTCACCCAATTTGAAAATTATACAAGAATATATACTGATGGATCAAATGATGAGGAAAAGGCTGCTGCAGCCTTCGTTAGTGGAAAACACATAACAAAGGTTCGCTTGCCAAATGGTACATCGATTTTCTCAGCCGAAATCAGAGCAATAGACCTTGCATTGCAATATATTGAAAGCAGGCGTATTTTAAATAGCATCATCTTCTCCGATTCACTATCAGAACTTCAGTCACTACATAATAGAAAACTGGAGAATCCATTATTAGCCAATATTCTCCTCAAACACATTGAGCTGAGTACTTCCCACAATATAGTATACTGTTGGTTACCCAGCCATATTGGAATTAAAGGTAATGACAGAGCAGACCGCGTTGCTAAAATGGCCCTATCACTGGAACCATCTGATTTTAAAACACTGTATACTGATTTTAAACGTAGTATCAAAGAATGTTTACGTCAGAAATGGCAGGCATCATGGAATGATGCCGTGAATAACAAACTTCCTGCCATCAAGCCAACTCTAGGAGAATGGACTCCTTCCTACAGAGCCGTCCGTAAGGAGGAGGTAGTCATTGCAAGAATTCGAATTGGTCATACTTATTTAACCCACTCCTACATACTAAAAGGAGAATACCCACCAGAGTGCGTAGCTTGCAATGAACCATTCACCGTTAAGCACTTTATGTTGGAGTGTTTCGACCTCCAACCTACGCGTAATCATTATTACAATGTGCAGGACATTAGGGAGCTCTTTGATACAGTTAGCGTTTCGTATATTATAGACTTCCTGAAGGATGTAAATATTTATCATAAGCTATAGCTTGTATGCTATCACCTTGAACAGTTTTATGTGCTATATATATACCGTTTGTAGATTTGAATTACCTTTCATCTGTTTTCGTTGTCATACATCATTTGCACTCCCCGTTGATCGGGAAACTTTATTTATTTATCACCGTTACCATTTTATCGTTTTACCTTCAACTGTTTTGTTTCGTATCGCTGTTCGATACGAAACCTTTTACCACTTTTAAATGATGAAAGGTGTAACCTTTTGTATGGCGCTAAATAGCCTCATAGTGCTGGTGCGCCGTAAAAATTCAACTAACCAACCAACCAACCATCAAATAAAGCGACACTAGTACGAGCGAAATAATTGCGATTCGTACATGCAAGGTGTACAACTATAATCATTTTACAGAAAGGTATAAAATAATAAGATAATAACTCCCAAATCAAGCATTAAATGACAAATGAACGTCACTGAGCCGTTTGCAAGACGTTCATACAATAGAATACATCCTGTCTCTTCTACAGTTGACTATACATAAGATATAGTATCATGTATTTGAAGTGAGATCAGATCCACGAAGAGTACATGTAAGGATCCATCAAACGTTACTTTTTCTTTCTACTCCAGACCTAACTTATATGCATGCATTCATCTATTAGAGTCGTAGTTATAAATTACGTTGGAGTTCCAAATTCATATTAGGGAGGTCATCAGTAAATTGTCATCAATTATTGCATTATATATTTGCTACTCGTAGTTCTTTCCGTAGTAGACAGGATAGTCAAAACGTAGAACGAAATCACTTTAGCAGCGTTATATTATTTTTACATTAGTTAAATGCCCCCCAAAGCAGTTTTTTATGAAAATAATCTTTTTAAAAGCAACAGTGAATGCTATCGGGACCTTATTTTTAGAACAGTAAATAGGAGAAACATGGATGTACCTGAAGAAAGTTGAAATAACAATGAGTTAGGAACAAATCAACGGTAAATACACACCGAGGTATGTCATATTTTTAATGCAATATCAGCAAATATATCAAAGTCATTATCAATGTCGTGATAGTAGGAGTAACATATGAAATTCGTAATTTGGATGAATTAGGTTTTTTACCAACTAAAGATAAAATGGCGGAACATTACATAATCAGAAAATGACTGGGACACTTTGCTGGGTTGTTATCATTTAGGTTGGGGTTATCTGATTCTGCATTAAGTACAAATTGGATGACATTTGAACATATACATTTAGAACAATCCATTTAGCAAGAAGGGAAAACATATGTCGAAAACGTCGCAAACTCAACATAGAAGTTGGTGCTAAACAAATGCGTACTGGAGATTTTTTTAATCGATTCTTTCTTCACATTGGTCAGGGTTTACAAACTTTTCTTACGACATGATTATTTATCTGTTACGCTTTGAAATCATTTAGAAAACAAAACAATGATCATCAGTGATAAAGGTCGCCGTTTCAACGCATGTAGTCATTATACGTTTCATTTATTTTTTTAATTTCATTGCAGTTTTAAAAACAAAGAGCTCATCGTTAGACATATTATTCGAGTATTTACTGTCTGGCAAATGAAGGCTTGTGTTATGTTACCTATAAATAGCATGATCTAGATGGAACTCTCTTTCAGTATTACAACCTGAACATTAGCCATCTGATTTATAATTCACTTGTAAGCAGGACCGATTATCTGTAACATTTTAATGTAATATTAGACTCCATGTTTTGTTTCACCACTTAAACTAAACAACAATAAGTTAATTAATTTGGAATTTGTAATTGTTATGGTACCTTTCCTTAATTATATTAATGTATGTATATTGTTACATATGCGACTATTTATATTTTGATATCGTGCCAGTGTTTATAGTGTACAACCGCTAACAGAGGAAATATTCTATTAGATGGAAAATTAAATATATATTCCATGCATACTTTGTTGCAGCGTTTCTCAGTTACCATTATTAGAAATGAGAGAAATTAAATAATACACACGAGAAAGAGAGAACCGAGTTAAATTGCAGTAAAGAATCTACGAATATAAACAATGAGATTAATAAAAAAGGACCCAACTATTCTGACAATATCCGTTGGTAACCAGCACATAAATGTAAATGCAGGTAGCTGTGTAAAGTAACCATAGAAGAAGAACTAAAATATTGAGAAAACAATATGCAAGAGAATATGTAAATTGAAGGCATTAGAACTGTAGAAAAATTTAAAGAGAAACTAACAACTTAAAATGGGAACGTGCTTTAAGGTGGATAATAATATAAAAGAGAAAATGAAAGAGTTCAAAGTAGCTCAGTTGGATAACACACGTGTTTTCTTTTGTAGGCTGGTATAACTACCTTCCAGCCTATTTTGTGAAAGGACATTTCACTTTATTATTCCAACACAGAAATAACCTTAGTACCAATATATGCTGCACATACGATAATATAATTATAGAGTATATTTTAAGATTAAATGACCAAAATAAAAATATTGTACGTGCAAACAGTCAGTACAAATGCCATCCGAGGTAAATAAAAATAATTTGCAAATCAAGATGAGAAAATAAACTGTTGCCTTTATATGGAACTAGTTTGGCCAAAAGTCTAGAGAAATAGAACGACATTATAATGTAGAAAATCAACAGATTTTGATGTGCGAATAATACTGCTGAAAAGTATAACATCCAGCAATAAGAAATAATGTGTGTATTATGACTCAGTCGATAAGCCTAGAAATATATACATTATAAAGCCTTACTTTTAAACCCAAATATAAAAATGATAATGATGATAATGAGTCAGTTGAGAAGAAAAGGACAATAAGTAAAGACAAAAACGATTCTCAAGAATGAAACAAATTAATAGAGTTGAAAACGGTTGTATTGGATGACAAAATATATGCTGTCTCATTTAAATCACGAGTTACCTTTTGTTGTTACGTTGTGGAATTTGTGCTTTGCTTACTTTAGAATGTTTTTCATCGATTTGGTCCAAAATACAATTAGTACAAATTAAGCTGGAAATACTATGAGAATTGCAAAGTTTATTCAACGAGAAAGGTGATCAAAGTACAAAATGAAACCTAAAAACAGACCTCATTCTGTGGTTTCAGAGGTAAGAACGAAACTCCGCTAAATCGTGTACATGACATACATATCATGGTCTTTAATAGGAGTACGAGCTGTGAAAGAAATATGTTTTACATTTAGCAAAAAATGAAATTTCTTTACAAAGAAAAGTATTCCTTCATCGAGATGAAATAAATTATATAGACATACTGTAAATCGCAAACTTCAATATTAAAGCCGTTGAAATGTGCCGTGTCCCTACAGAGTTACTGAGAAAGGGAACACGAAAACTGAATTATTTTGCTAATAACATAAACTAATACGAGTGGAGCCTGAATCTAGCATCGGTGAATAATTTAAGTGAAATTACGATCCAACAAGAGGTAATTAAAATATTTAAAGTTTCATTATTATGCTTTACTTGCCATTGCTACTTACCAAAACATTGCGTGTATCCTCCCTCTCTGTTGGTCAATCTTTGCTGTTTTACCATCATAGGCCTAGTGACATTGTTGCTTACGATCGATCAGAACATTCACTTAACAGAGTGTATCCAGTGGCTTGTGACGATGTTCCAGAGATCAAGATGAGATCAATTGAGGTACGACTAACCTGTTGACTGAGAAACTTATACAGACTGAGAGAGTAAGGGAGAGGGAGAGAAGCTATCAGACATTTTGAAAGCATAGACAAAATAAAACATCAAAAAGATTATAAGTATGTGTATGCCAATAAATTTACCGCTCCACCACCTCGTCTCCACAAGCTATTGAAACTTTGTATAATTGGTTTCGCGTACAACTTTAGGAACGTCCTAAAGAGAATTTACACATCCAATTATACAGGCTCGGGTTTCTCTAGGATACTTGGTGTAAGAACTCAAGGATTTCGTCCAGTTCAAAATCTTTTTTCCCTCACTCTATATATTTCTACGTAGTTTTGTCCTTTAGGAAATTTAACAAGATATTATTAAATGCGTGAATAAATGTTTACCACACGTATGTGAGGAATATATACAAAGTAAATCAATAGGAATTTCAAATTCTGCAGCATGTTTAATTCATTACAAAATGGGAATAATTTTATTCTCATAATTTGCATCAATATTTAATAACTTGAAATTCATTCTGATCTAGCGAGTAGGGAAGCAATATTCAGTCATAGAAACCATTTGAGAAAATGTCGGTCACGTGAACGTGTTTGTCGTCTTGGTTATATTCTCAGCATGATCATTATTTGATAGAGTGAGGCTCCTCAAGGGTATGTACCTTAAGTTGGACATGCATAACAACACGAATGCAAATACATTTTTGTACCAATAGCGGGCGCCTAGGCAGCTCATTTAGTGGAGCGACAGTTAGACCCTTAATGGATGGGTCTCTGGCTCGATACAAATCAAGATGAACCAGAACCGGCTTTCTCTTTGTGTCTTCGCAAAAGGCACTTTTGTCATTAACTCTCAAAGATATAGCTAAATATGTTTCCCGAATGTTGCTAAACAAACAGCCAGACTTGTAATAACTCTGCTCTCTACTGTAGAGATATACGTGACAGAGTAATGTCTGTTAGAAGTGGGGGCAATTATAAAGATTCTCATCATTCATACATTGTTGTGTGAACACTAATAAGGAAAATATGTAATGCTAAAGAGTAAGTAGAACAACAATACATTTACAATGGATTATATAAAGAAAATTAAAATAAAAATAGACAGATACACTGATGGATAGATAGATAGATGGATGGATGGATGGATGGATGGATGAATGAATAGATGGGCGGATGGATGGTTAGGTGGTTGGATGAATAGATACATAGATGGATGGAAGGATTGATTGATATCGATGAGTCAATATATGTATCTATGTATCTAAGTATCGATCGATCGATCGATCAATCGATAGATAGATGGATAGAGTGATATATAGATAGATAAACGTGTCAGATGCACTGATAGATATATAGATGGATGGTTCGATGGATGGATGAATGGATGGGCGGATGAATGGATACGTGGTGGGATGGATAGATACATAGATGGATGGAAGGATTGATGGATATCATTGTATCAATATATGTATCTATGTATCTAAGTATCTATCTATCTATTTATCGATCGATCGATAGATAGATAGATAAATAGATAGATAGATACTTAGATACATAGATAAAGGGATAGAAATATAGATAAACGTGTAAGGTAATATGGTCATAGAACATTAGAAGATAACACTTTTAGAAAATGGTTTCTGTAACGCGGGTACTATAATAATATAACGTATGCATACATTCAGCAACGCAAAGTATGGACAAAGGGGAATAACTCTGGATATAGCGAAAATTCAATTAAAGAGTCTTGAAAGAGTTTATCTCTTTTTAAGCGACTGATCAATATAAAGTAGATAAAATTATTCCAATGTGAAATGTAGTTTCCTTTAGACAAACCTGGTGATGACCATTAAATCATTGTTTCCTCTACATAAATGGGTAAAGACCAATGAGGAAATAACACAGTAATTTGAAGAAAAAAAAAAAAAAAGGAAAAGCTAAAGAGTCAAATTATTTCGATTGACACACATCTAATGCGACTGTACTTGGTCATACCAATTATGAATTAGTGGAGTTCTAAATTTCGCATATGTTTGTAGATTTGAATAAGATCAATTTAGATAACGACAAGATATCGTTTCACATTTATGTTTACTGTATGTTTTTATGATATGTACTGGAAAATAAAAACATAATTGGATATTTTAGTGAATGCTATCTTTCCCGAACACTCTGAATCACACGTTCAATCGTTGACATTGCATGCAAAGGAAAAGAGATGAAAACAATGTGAATTTATTATTGATCTTGATGGTGTGTTTAACTGAAAACAAGTCATATTATCCATTCGTCAGCACCTCTTGCACCCCCACCTACCGAAAAGGAAATCGAAAAACAAAAAAGACAAAAAACAAACTAAAGCCAAAAAATACACAACAAGAAAAACGCAAAACAAATTAATTTACTGAAATCTACAATACTTATCTCGAGAATGTCGCTGGTTTATATAGAGAGTGAGTCGTGGCAGATTGAAACTCCCAATAATCAAAAGCAACTCACAATCCCCCAAAGCTGTACAAGGTTTCAGCAGTGAATGTAACTGTGCGGAAATTAAATATCCGTCAAGTAAACATAGACAAATGTTGTTAACGTAAATGATTAAAAAGCCACAGCTGGTCATATATTTGATTCATTGATTGATTGATTGATTTTTTTAACGGCGCACCAGCACTATGAGGCTATTTAGCGCCATGCAAAAGGTTACATCCTTCATTATTTATAAGTGGTAAAAGATCACGTATCGACCAGCGATACGAAACCAAACAGTTGAAGGTAAAACGATAAAATGGTAACGGTGATAAATAAAATTTCCCGATCAACGGGGAGTGCAAATGATATATGACAACGAAAACAGGTGAAAGGTAATTAAAATCTAGCGACGGTATATATAGCACATAAAACTGTTCAAGGTGATAGCATAAAAGCTATAACTTATGATAAATATTTACTTCCTTCAGGAAGTCTATAATATAAGAAATGCTAACTGTATCAAAGAGCTCCCTAATGTCATGCACATTGTTGGTTGGTTAGTTGAATTTTTACGGCGCACCAGCACTATGAGGCTATTTAGCGCCATACAAAAGGTTATATCTTTCATCATGTAAAAGGGGTAAAAGGTTTAGTATCGACCAGCGATACGAAACCAAACAGTTGAAGGTAAAAAGATAAAATGGTAACGGTTATAAATAAATAGTTTCCCGATCAACGGGGAGTGCAAATGATGTATGACAACGAAAACAGATGAAAGGTAATTAAAATCTAGCGACGGTATATATAGCACATAAAACTGTTCAAGGTGATAGCATACAAGCTATAACTTATGATAAATATTTACTTCCTTCAGGAAGTCTATAATATAAGAAACGCTAACTGTATCAAAGAGCTCCCTAATGTCATGCACATTGTAATAATGATTACGCATAGGTTGGAGGTCGAAACACTCCAACATAAAGTGCTTAACAGTGAATGGTTCATCATGCACATTGTAATAATGGTTACGCGTAGGTTGGAGGTCGAAACACTCCAACATAAAGTGCTTAACAGTGAATGGTTCATTGCAAGATATGCACTCTGGTTGGTCTTCTTTTAGTATATAGGAGTGGGTTAAATAAGTATGGCCGATTCAGTATGTTTAAGAACAGCATTAGCTAACAATGGATTCTCCAGTTTTCTATTATGTAGTGACTGAAGTACTGATAGTGAATCGGAGAAGATGATGCTATTTAAAATACGCTTGCTTTCAATATATTGTAATGCAAGGTCTATTGCTCTGATTTCGGCTGAAAAAAATGATGTACCATTTAGCAAGCGAATTTTTGTTGTGTGTTTTCCACTAACGAAGGCTGCAGCAGCCTTTTCCTCATCTTTTGATCCATCAGTATATATTCTTGTATAATTTTCAAATTGGGCGATTAGTTCATGGTAAGAGTTGTGGAAGATGGAAGGGTTTGTGTCCGATTTTTTTCCATCGTGTAATGGGAAAAGAACCTTTGGTTGTTGAAGTAGCCAGGGAGGTGTTTCGGAGACGGTCATTTTCAGAATTTTTGAAAGATCAATTTTGGTACTGTCAAGGCATGGTAATATTCTAATTCCAAAGGTAGGTATGACGTTTGGTTTATTGTCATATAAGGTTCTATATTTGGGTTCAAAAACAGCCGCAAAAGCAGGGTTCAGAGGGTTTGAGCTTAATTTGAGAGCATACTGTGCAGAAAGCATTTCTCTACGTTGTGGTAATGGTGGTTCGTTCGCTTCAACGAGTAGGCTTTCACACGGGGATGTCTTAAATGCTCCCAAGGCAAGTCTTATTCCCTGATGATGAATTGGGTCTAGCATCTTCAAATAGGGCTTCCTAGCTGAACCATAGACAACGCAACCATAGTCTAGTTTCGAGCGAATAAATGTTCTGTATAAACTGAGTATGACTTTCCTATCAGCACCCCAGTCAGTGTGCGCTATTACGTTAAGTAAATCTAGAGACTTCAATGTATATCGTCAGGCCCAGTAGATGTATCATGGGCTTTATTAAAAGATTCCATAAGCTCCGACAATGGAAACGGTTGGTTATAGCTCTCTGAGTTATTCGATGTGAATTTCAACCGTGTTTTTTTCTTTTTGAGCTTTCAATCCTCGGAAAGCTTCTGAATAATTAGACGATGAGGAATTTTTGGAGAAGCAATCGGCAAGTACATTAGCTATTTCATGTTTGGTATTGAAATTGTTATTATTTAGCTTCAGATGTCGGAAAGAAATCTATTTTCCCTTCCCGTTTATTTTGCGGATTGTGTCCCAAACTTTCTTTATTGAGGAACGAGAGTTTAAAGTTGAAACATATTTTTTCCATGATGCTCGTTTACTTTCTTTAATTATGCGGCGAGCTTTGGCCCGAACAATACGGTACTGAGTTAAGTTTCCGGGCGTTGGACGATTATTAAATTTTTTCAGTGCTTCTCGGCGTTGTCTAATGGCTTCTTTACATTCTTTAGTGAACCACGGTTTTTGGGTTCTTTTACAGTTCGGCGAGAACTTAGGAATGGATTCTTGTGCAATCTCAATTAAGACAGATGTAAATTGTCGAATAGGATCGTTATCGTTTAGGACGGTATTCCTGTTAATTCTAGCTGTACAAAGTTTTTCAAATTTGGCCCAGTCAGCTTTCTTTAAATTCCACTGTGGAATCGTGTCATCAATTGTAACGTTGGTGTTCTTAAGAGAGATTGGAAAGTGATCACTGCTGTGAAGGTCATCAGCGACCTTCCAATCATAATCCAATAGCAGCGAAGGAGAACAAATTGTCAAATCGATACACGTATATGTACCCGTTCCCGGGTGTAAATATGTCGGTGATTTATTGTTATATAGACACAAGTCGTGTCTAGTAATGAAATCTTCAACCTTTTTGCCCCTGTCGCTTATGTAGTTTGATCCCCATAAAATGTTATGGGCATTAAAGTCCCCAAGTAGAACAAATGGAGTGGGCAGTTGTTTAACAAGGTTGTCTAAATCATTTGGTACTAAGTTGGTGTTTGGTGGTATATAAATAGAACAAAAGGTAATCACTCGATGAAGTGTGACTCTTACAGCAATTGCTTGTAAATCTGTGTTCGAGGGAATAGCGCTGTGAGTAGCCCTGTTGTTTACAATAACGGAAACTCCTCCTGAGGCCCTGTCACCAGTTTTAGAGTAGTTGTTATAAGAGGAGTAGTTTTTAAGAGTGGTGTTGTCTGTGTCTTTTAAAAATGTTTCCTGCAGACATAGTACTGCAGGATCATGTTCGTTTAAAAGCAGAAGAATGTCATTGTAATTGCTTTTAAGTCCTCGACAATTCCATTGTATGATTGTGTTCTTCATTATAAGTTTAGAGTGGAGATTTTGGAGCTAGGTTAGACTTTTCGCGGAGAGAATCTATATGGTTATTTCTATGGAGGAAGTACGGGGATGATTTTTTTGTTAGGTCTGGAGCTACTTTGAGAACATGGAGCAGTTTCTTCTGCGTCCATGTCCGCAAAGTCTCCAAACCTGTTGTGCAGTTTTATGGGGTCATCAGACCCCTTTTGCTGCCTATTTGTTTGCGACTTTTTTATTTTTGGTGATTTTGGATGTGGAGTGTTGTTGAAAGTTGTTTGAGTCGATATTGAGTTTTTTTAGAGGTTGATAGTGGGGGATATTGGAGCTAGAAGTGGATTCAGGTGGGCTTGTTTGGGTTTGAGCGTCCTTCGTTGCTTTTGGATTGTTTTTCACTACAGTTGAGAAGGCCGGACCGGGGAGGGAAGTTCTAGCTTGTACAAGCTTTCTGGCCTCTGGAAAGGGAATGTTGGAGGTGTACTTAACCCTCTGTATTTCTTTCTCCTGTTTCCAGGTGTCACAATCCTTTGAATTAGCATGATGCTCCTTTCCACAGTTGACACAATGTGGAGTAGCTCTGCACTCGGATTCCCGATGAGAAGAGTCTCCGCATCGGCCGCATATTTGGCTTTTCGAGCATCGGTCTTCGTGATGGCCGTATTTTTGACATTTGAAGCATCGAAGGGGATTTGGTATATATATCTCAACCTTGACCTGTAAAAAACCAACTTTGACAACTTTAGGTACTGTTGGTTTGTTGAATGTGAGTATAATGGTGTTGGTGTCCTGCAGATTGTTGTTACGTTTGATACAAATTCTACGGACTGCAGTGACACCTTCATTTTTCATCCCTTCGATGATTTCATTGTCGCTGACTCCAGCCAAGTCACGGCAACGAATGACGCCTTTTGATGTATTGAGTGATGTGTGTGCGAAACAACTTACTGGTATCTCATGAAAGGTCTTAATTTTCTGGATATTCTCAGTATGTGCCTTACGTTCGCACTCTACAAGCAGACCACCTGATTTCAGTTTTTTAACACTTTTGGGTTTTCCGACTAGTCCAAGTATGGTCTTTTCAACTATAAATGGAGATAGTGCGGCAAGTGGTTTATCTTCATCTTTGGACTGGATGACCATGAAGCGAGGAAAAGATTCCACTCCACATGGTTCATCATCAGAGTCAGAAATAGTTTTTGTTCTCTTCAGTTGACTTTTCTTTTGATTTTCCATTTTTTGTTTGTTTGTTATTTCGTCACCCGTGCTCCCCACCCGCCACGGAGTCCAACAAGGGGACACTTTCCAAGTGCCAGGGATACACAGGTAGTATACTCAGTAGGTAAAATTACCTCCCAATTGACCCGTTGAGCCACCGCCTTCGAGGAAGTCTTCTAAGACTTGGAAAAGGGAAAGTTAAAGGGATAGAATGTAGGGGCAACGGTGGTATCAAGAGAGATACAACGAGAAAGATAAAGAAAGTGAGGGAGTAGATAAAGACCTCCTAGGGCTAGGCGTGACCAGCCGATTTGTCGAGACCGGGCCCATCCCGACCACCCGTCTAGAAGAAGTAGAGGCCAAAGTAGTGTATTGCATCGGAAAGCCTCTGCTCAACTACCAGGATCCTTTCCTCCTCCGACACGGGTCGCAACCCACGGCAAACAGGTTTCCTCTACTTAGTCGCCTCTTACGACACGTAGCGAGGCACGGCGGGCCAATTCTACAACCCCGGACCCGCAGGGAGGTAACGTGTTTGAGAACGTATAGACTACTTTTTGAGTTGCTCCAACTATTGTTGTCAATCATATCTTGCTTATTAAACATCCTGTTTTAATTATGGAGGAGAAATTTCAGTAACTGATTGTCCTATTGTATTCTCTGGCTCAATAATTTAAAATAAATGTGCTTACATTTTATGGAACTTGCACAAATTGCAGCTTAAGGTAATCCTGCGTTTACTGATAATAGACACAAAACAGGTATTTTTCCATTTGATTTATGGAATCTTCTTCCAATTTCTGCAAGCATGGCAAGAGAAGCGGGATCTTATTTTATGAACGATAAAACATATGACCATTATGAAAATTAAGTGTGAAAAATGACAGAAATTAAGACATATTGATGATTTATGAAATGGTATATTTCAAAGTTATGCACAGGAATTAGTAAAAGTTGATTTTACATGACCATCGGTATACATAAATTAATCCCGATTTCGAAATTACATTAAAGCAAAGAGCTTACGTGGTTTCTGTGGTTAAAGAAATTACAATTTCTGAAACGGCGAACTATCAGGTATGTTATCTCCTAAATCTATATCTTCATATTCTAAAGAATGGAGTAATTTTAAAAACTCATTAGGTGTGAACAAGAGAATGAAATTTATATAAAACGTCAAACAACAATAAGCTAAAAGAGCAAAGCGAATATGTTCCTGTACAACATGCTCTTACTATAGATGTAGCATAACATCATAATACAGATTAAGAACTAAAATTGTAAAATCCGAAATTTTAGCAGACATGTCTCCACAGAAGGGATATATAATTTACGTGTTATGTAAATGGCGCTGATGTAGACTATTTAAATATAATGGCAGCGAGATTAGATTAAAACGTATAATCGGCATATAAATAAACTGAGAAGGAGACATCCATTAAATGACTGTGAAAGGAACAAGCCTTAGGTAAAGTGCACAAATGTTGAATTATTTTGAAATCGGAAGTAATTGGATAATTAACAT
Source organism: Megalonaias nervosa (assembly GCA_016617855.1). NCBI lineage: Eukaryota > Metazoa > Mollusca > Bivalvia > Unionida > Unionidae > Megalonaias > Megalonaias nervosa. The sequence goes on from JAECUM010037457.1 coordinate 16,266, forward strand.
ATAAAACGACTTTAGAGAAAATGTTATTAATATTGATTCAAATATTAGAGAATGTACCATTAGGTGAAAGGTTCAAATAATTGTTGAAATAAAAAAGCGTTATAAGTGATAATTGTTTTTTGCAGCAAACTAAACGATTTCACCAACTCTTGGTTTATTCTTAGAGTATCATGCAAGATGTTTACCAGGAGGTGATGGAACAAATCCTGTTTGTGGAAGTACCGGCGATACATTATTTGGTAATGTAAAATTATGTTTAAAACTACTGTGTAATATTTGTCTGAGTTAGCGGTCAATCAGCAGCATTGCATGGCGTCATTTAGGACGATACACTGAGCTGGAAAAAATACTGTTTTAATAGATGATATATATTGCTTTTGTCGTCATTGTAATAATTGGTTCATTGTTTACAATTTTAATATGAAATCTAACAACATCATCCAAAATGATAAAATGTGCCCTTACAACAATAATAATATAGTAGATAGGGAAAACATTTCGGCAGAAGTGATCGAAAAAACCCCAATATCTCGACTATGCTTTAATTCTTTATTTAAACATACATTATATCAGGTCCCACAGTCATGGTCACAATTTTAAAAGATCTTATTTGTTTTATTATCTTTACTTTACTGTTCGTTTCATTGGCTAGAATTCTTGCACAACGTGCAACGTTCTGGTCATCATAATTATTGATTACGCAAATTGTTCGGCTTCCTGCTGTTTAATTTATACAGACTGATTGCAAGCTATAGATATTAAAACACTTACAACGGCATTATTTAGACCAGCACTCATTTATAAAATACATGTATCAGATCACTTGTACATTTTGCTAAATACTTATATATTTACTATTTTCATCTTCATATCACTTGGCATATGGAACATTCCATTAGCACTAACCACTTTTGAATATGAAATGTACACTATCAATAATATTGTGATTTTTTCATCAGCGTCGTATCGTTGCTCACTGTAAAATAATATTTTCAATTAACATTTTTAATAGTAGCATGTATAGCGGATGCAGACACTATAATAGGAGTTCTAATTTGTACTTGACATCCAAAATGCAAGTTACTTAAAATGTTATCCTTTGATTTATTCTAGAGAATCCTTCATGAGTTTCTTGACTTCCGAAAGAAATCAAATCCGTTGAGTCAGGATCTGATAATAATGCATTTTTTTTTCATCGTTTTTAATCCAAAATTCAAATGTTCCTTAATTGTATTGCTCCTTTTATGCGCTTGATACAACATCTTCTGCTCGTTCTCCAAAGCCCGATAAGAAGAGGTTTACTTTCATGTAGACCTATTATTCATACGCATTATTATGTATTCATTTTTTCTGCTAAAATATGTTCAATCATGATAAATAGGAATAGAAAAGTTATTACAAAGTTTATAGAATTGCTTAAGATCTATATTTTAACTTGTTCGAATAAAATACTGATGATCGGGTAATATCATTAGGCATTCAAGCAGCGGTTATTATTATGAAACCTATATATTTGTTTTACTAAGTCTGGTATATTTGTATCAGACACATGCCAGCATAATATTCCATATCACGTTATTGCCATTCCAGTTTAATAGTTTTTGCCAAAATTTCACTGATCACAATATATAATCATTGAATGATTATATAAGGTAATTGACTCATTATTCTCAAAGTTTCAAATGTAAGCATACAATGTATCTAATTGACTGTATAAAATAAGTGTTTTATACATATCATATTTGTATTGTTTCTAATGAATGTCTAGTATTTTCTCAACTGGAACGTTAAATTCAGTTGCAAGACAACAATGACATGTTCGTATTTCATTTATGCAATAAAACAGTTTAGGCGAATTGTATTAAGGTATTGGCTACCACTTTATTTAAAGCATTTGTCAAAAGGCTCAGTCTCAGACTTGACCTTTAGCACTGCTAACTCTTTTAGATCCTCATCAGTCAAGCAGCAAAAAGGAATCAATACGATCGGTTGTGCACAATTTTCCTAGTGTAAACGGCTTCGGAATCTGGTTTACACGTAATCTTCTCCGCTCTCTGTTGCCTTTGAAGTGGTTGTTAGGTCGTATCTGCTAACAGGTTCAAGTTTCCGGATAAGTCTCAGCCAATCAGTCCGAGACAGTGGCCTAGTTTCTGTAATCTTTTCAGAGTTTCAAAAATATGTGATTTTGAACATTAAACTATTTCATGCGCAATTAATTATATCTGAATTCCACCTGATTTTTTAAAACATTTATTAAATAGTCTAAATTAAAGAATTTTCAACTACATTTGATCTATAATAGGTAATCTTCTTGTAGTGCATCAACAACCAAAACTGAAGAGTCGAAAGGGAGTTTAATGATACTATTTGCGAATATCTCAATGTTTCATTGCATTAAATCTTAACAATTGTTCGTCAAATGGATCTGTATTTGTTGGGACAATTGCAACAGAGTTGACAGCTGCAAAAACCTAAATACCTTCGAAGGAACTAGATTGATATAAAGGTAAATTTTGGCCCCTAAATTGGCGATAAATATCAGACCTTGTGAGAGCATCTGGTATGGTTATACTACATCTATACCCTCTCTAACATATATGCATATGGTAGAATGATATACTGTGATATAATTATATACTGTGTTCGAAATATCATGATGTATCACAATGATATAATCCAAAATGCCCTCGAATGAACTCAATAATCCCCCAAATATTCATTTAGTCCGAAAACGTATTGATGACTTTGTAATTCCAGTTAATAATTTAAATAAATAAATCCTCTCAAATATTAACTTAACACATCAAGAAGACTGATTACATTTCGGAAGTTACGATAGGAATTAGTAATTTTGAATCACATCTAACATAAAATGATGCGACACAAGAACAGAACCAGGATGAAGGTCAATTTCCTTTCAAAACTCATTCTAAGATGTTCATAAAATCATTAATTTCCAAGAGAAAAATAAAGTCCTAGATACAGATACAAGTAAACATGTTTTGCTCTATTATTAAAGATTTTAATATTTAATTTATTATCAAAGAGAAATATTAGCATTATATTATTTTGGATACAAAATAGATATCACTAGTCAGGTAGGCCATTAGCTCGATTATTGACGAAGTAAATCACACAATATAGATGCACAGACATATCATCAGGAAGGAAAGCCAACAAGTAAAACAAATTAAATATACATAACTATATACATACATATATAAATATAAATACTGTCTTTCCCTACTCTACTAAGGAATGTATTTGTCATTGTTTGTAAATAAGAAAATAGATGTTAAAACGATTGGCGATATATAATTTCTACCTAACCATTAAATATATCCTCTATTTACGTAAGGATGGAAAGGTACGTGCTCTTGGATCGAAGCGTAGAGGGTTAAACTCACTTTTCAGCACACAATGCCACCAAAGTTTTGGTAACTTCACCTCACGTTAATTTGTATTTGCACACTGACGAAATATCAGGAACGTAAGAAAGCGAATGATTGGAGTGACCACTTCTGTTAGAAAAAATGTTTGAAGTTTAGTGACATATTTTAGCCTATATCAGTACAAATCAAGCCTAATTCAGCAACTTATCACACCTGGTTTATAAAAGTGTTATCAAGGTAATGCAGTTTAAAATATTTATTTGCGCTTCGAGTCAAGTTAATTTCCATTTCCGTAAGGTAATGAAGTTCCCATTTATTTCTTCTAACTCACAAAATGCTCGCTTGTAAGCTTCAAGTATATGCTCCACAAGTACACACAAACACGCGTCAAATGGCATGATGGAAATCTATTTTCACATGTAAAATATAGGAATGAAGATAAGAATTCTTTTCAGCGAATAATTTATATATTTCAAACTGAAGTATGTAACGCAATGTACATACAGTAAAATTAGAAATGTACAATGGAATTAAATTAAAGGGTCTACTCTCCAACAACTGAACTAACTCTCCTCCTCATATTGCGATGTAAACACGCGGTACATATACACAATAAACAAATGTTTTGATTTATGAATTTTGGCAAGATAGCAGATTAAAGAATGTGCAGAACATAAATAACCTTGATTAAACCCATCCGCTCTCTTTCTCTTTCCCAATTTTTTCAAACTTATTCGCAGGGAAGTATTTTGCATACTTGAATTTCACTGAGCCGGATCTGAGCTTGACCCACTGTTTCGGATCAATGTTTTATCATGACCTGCTGGATGGTTATATTGCTTACAATACTGATATTGACGTAATGCATACTTTAGTTTTCCAAAGTAAATGTGAGTCAAAACCATTTTACAAATAGTGTATAAAACCTAAATACACATGAAAGATGCAGAACATCGTCCTAACGTTTTTATTTTGTATAAGTTTCTCCCTTTATCCAAATATTTCAATACGAATATAGTTGAAGACACTGAAGTGTTGTAAAGCTGTATTGAAAAGTTGAAAACAATTAGAGGTCAGTTAGTTAGTTAGTTAGTTGAATTTTTACGGCGCACCAGCGCTATGAGGCTATTTAGCGCCATACAAAAGGTTATATCTTTCATCATTTAAAAGTGGTAAAAGGTTTCGTATCGACCAGCGATACGAAACCAAACAGTTGAAGGTAAAACGATAAAATGGTAACGGTAAATAAATAAAGTTTCCCGATCAACGGGGAGTGCAAATGATGTATGACAACGAAAACAGATGAAAGGTAATTAAAATCTAACGACGGTATATATAGCACATAAAACTGTTTAAGGTGATAGCATAAAGCTATAACTTATGATAAATATTTACTTCCTTCAGGAAGTCTATAATATAAGAAACGCTAACTGTATCAAAGAGCTCCCTAATGTCATGCACATTGTAATAATGATTACGCGTAGGTTGGAGGTCGAAACACTCCAACATAAAGTGCTTAACGGTGAATGGTTCATTGCAAGCTACGCACTCTGGTGGGTATTCTCCTTTTAGTATGTAGGAGTGGGTTAAATAAGTATGACCAATTCGAATTCTTGCAATGACTACCTCCTCCCTACGGACGGCTCTGTAGGAAGGAGTCCATTCTCCTAGGGTTGGCTTGATGGCATGAAGTTTGTTATTCACGGCATCATTCCATGATGCCTGCCATTTCTGACGTAAACAGTCTTTGATACTACGTTTAAAATCAGTATACGGTGTACTAAAATCAGATGGTTCTAGTGATAGGGCCATTTTAGCAGCGCAGTCTGCTTTGTCATTACCTTTAATTCCAATATGGCTGGGTAACCAACAGTATACTATATTGTGGGAGGTACTCAGCTCAGTATGTTTAAGGAGAACATTAGCTAATAATGGATTCTCCAGTTTTCTATTATGTAGTGACTGAAGTACTGATAGTGAATCGGAGAAGATGATGCTATTTAAAATACGCTTGCTTTCAATATATTGCAATGCAAGGTCTATTGCTCTGATTTCGGCTGAAAAAATTGATGTACCATTTGGCAAGCGAACTTTTGTTGTGTGTTTTCCACTAACGAAGGCTGCAGCAGCCTTTTCCTCATCTTTTGATCAATCAGTATATAGTCTGGTATAATTTTCAAATTGGGCGATTAGTTCATGGTAAGAGTTGTGGAAGATGGAAGGGTTTGTCTCCGATTTTTTCCCATGGTGTAACGTGAAAAGTACCTTTGGTTGTTGAAGTAGCCAGGGAGGTGTTTCGGAGACGGTCGTTTTCAGAATTTTTGAAAGTTCAATTTTGGTACTGTCTAGGCATGGTAATATTCTAATGCCAAATGTAGGTGTGACGTTTGGTTTATTGTCATATAAGGTTTTATATTTGGGTTCAAAAACAGCCGAAAAAGCAGGGTTCAGAGGGTTTGAGCTTAATTTGAGAGCATACTGTGCGGAAAGCATTTCTCTTCGTTGTGATAGAGGTGGTTCGTTCGTTTCAACGAGTAGGCATTCACACGGGGATGTCTTAAATGCTCCCAAGGCAAGTCTTATTCCCTGATGATGAATTGGGTCTAGCATCTTCAAATAGGACTTCCTGGCTGAACCATAGACAACGCAACCATAGTCTAGTTTCGAGCGAATACATGTTCTGTATAAACTGAGTATGATTTTCCTATCAGCACCCAAGTCAGTGTGCGCTACTACTTTAAGTAAATCTAGAGATTTCAAGCATTTAGCTTTCCAATTCTTCAGGTGTGGAATAAAATTCAGTTTTCTGTCACAGACAATACCTAAAAATTTTGCTTCCTCAACAACTGGAATAGGTGTTCCGTCCAACGTGAGTTTAGGTCCATCGTGATGTCTTCGTAACTGACAGAAATGCATACATACAGTTTTTGATTTCGAGAATTTGAAACCGTTAGTATTGGCCCAATTTTGAATCGTGTTGATATTTTGCTGTAATTGTCTTTCAATTGTATGCATGTGCTTGGATCGGTAACATATTAAAAAGTCATCAACATATAGGGAGCAATCCACACCGGGAGTCAGACACTTGGTGATGCTATTAATTTTTATGTTAAAAAGCGTCACGGATAAAATACTGCCCTGGGGCACACCCATCTCTTGATCGTGCATATCAGAGAGGGTGGAGCCCACTCGTACCTTGAATTCCCTGTCTGAGAGGAACTTTGATATGAACGAGGGCAGTCGGCCTTTTAGACCCAGATCGTGCAGGTCATTTAGTATTCCGTACTTCCATGTTGTGTCATAGGCCTTTTCCAAATCAAAGAAAACCGCTACTAAGTGTTCTTTCTTGATGAAAGCGTCGCGAATAAATGTTTCCAGTCGAACCAGATGATCATTGGTACTACGACCATAACGAAAGCCACTTTGGAAAGGAGATATTAAATTGTAACTTTCCAAATACCATACAAGCCGAGAATTGATCATTCGTTCCATTGTTTTGCAAACGCAGCTAGTTAATGATATAGGTGTATAGTTGGTAGGATCTGCGCTATCTTTGCCTGGTTTTGGGAATTGGTATTACTGTTGCTTCTTTCCAAATTTTTGGTACATTACCAGTAATCCATAAATCATTGAAGATTTCCAGAAGAACTGTTAAGGATGGTTCTGGAAGGTGTTTCAAAAACTGGTAATGTATATCGTCAGGCCCAGCGGATATATCATGGGCCTTATTCAAAGATTCCATAAGCTCCGACAATGAAAACGGTTGGTTATCACTTTCTGAGTTATTCGATGTGAATTTCAACCGTGTTTTTTCTTTTTGAGCTTTTAGTCTTCGGAAAGCTTCTGAATAATTGGACGATGATGAATTTTTGGAGAAACAATCAGCAAGTACATTAGCTATTTCATGCTTGGTATTGAAATTGTTGTTATTTATCTTCACATGTCGGAATGAATTGTGTTTTCCCTTTCCATTTATTTTGCGGATCGCATCCCAAACTTTCTTTATTGAGGAACGAGAGTTTAAAGTTGAAACATATTTTTTTCATGATGCTCGTTTACTTTCTTTAATTATGCGGTGAGCTGTGGCCCGAACAATACGGTCCTGAGTTAAGTTTTCGGGCGTTGGGCGATAATTAAATATTTTCAGTGCTTCTCGGCGTTGTCTAATGGCTTCTTTACATTCTTTAGTGAACCACGGTTTTTGGGTTCTTTTACCATTCGGCGAGGACTTAGGAATGGATTCTTCTGCAATCTCAGTTAAGACGGATGTAAATTGTCGAATAGGATCAAAATCGTTTAGGACGGTATTCCTGTTAATTCTAGCTGTACAAAGTGTTTCAAACTTGGCCCAGTCAGCTTTCTTTAAATTCCACTGTGGAATCGTGTCATCAATTGTAACGTTGGTGTTCTTAAGAGAGATTGGAAAGTGATCACTGCTGTGAAGGTCATCAGCGACCTTCCAAATATAATCCAAAAGTAGTGAAGGAGAACAAATTGTCAAGTCGATACATGTGTATGTACCAGTTCCTGGGTGCAAGTACGTCGGAGATTTGGTATTAAATAGACACAAGTCGTGTCTAGTAATAAAATCTTCGACCCTTTTGCCCCTGTCGCTTATGTAATTTGATCCCCATAAAATATTATGGGCATTAAAATCACCGAGTAAAACAAATGGTGCAGGTAGTTGTTGAACAAGCGTGTCTAATTGGTTTGGTAATAAGTTGGTGTTTGGTGGTATGTAAATAGAACAAAAAGTAATCACTCGATGTAGAGTGACACTCACAGCAATGGCTTGCAAATTTGTGTTTAAAGGAATGACGCTATGTGGG